>APFE030644580.1:3676-14167 GCA_000404065.3 Pinus taeda | reverse complement strand
AGGAAATAGTTAAGTATAACTTGGTCTAGTGTAGAGTTAGGTAAAGTGTGTTTCTTTACTATGTACATTTGTAACTTACAATCTGATGGTCACGATATGTTCTAGACATGAAGTGATTCGACGCTTCATTCTCTCCTTGGTATTACCGACACTTGATCTGTGGCTTAACACTCGATTGGTCCATGATCTCTATTTAAAGAGCATGGAGGGTCATTTGTAGGGTGACCATTCATGAGAGAAGATTATGTAAATTTTCTTTCTTTTATTAATAAATTTCCTGAAGTGGGAATGTTGGCTCAGGCCATGGACTGTTTCCCTCTTTGAGGGTTTTAACCACGTCAAGAATACTGGTGTATTGAGCTGTGATATGTTTGTGAGCGGTGTCTTTTGGTGTTCTATCTGAGGAACTTACCCTATAAATTCCTATAATAGATTTGAATTCCTCAAAAAATATCTCCCTAAGAAGTTCCACATTATGATAAGTTGTTATGAGGGATGTAATATACAGAGTAACGGACTGGATAACTCTCTCTCTATCCCCCTCTAGCTCTAAAATAATGTTTCGGAAGAATTGAATCAACTCTTGGGATATCTCCTAGTGGGTTTCTAGCCTTCTGCCATCAAATCCTTTCAAGAAAGAAATCCTATTGTGGTGTATGTGTTATAGCACGAATTCATAAAAAATACCATATTCAGCTCCCACCACTTCTTTATATTTGATAGAAAATCTGAATGCCAAAGAAAGAACTTCTCAAATGTAAAAGAATGATTCTAGGGACGAGTTTGTAAATATATGTAAAGGTATATTGCCTAATGATATGATCCATGGCTAGGAAGAATGGATGCTTAAATAAATACATCCCAAACCATAATGTTTTTCGTTAATAGGAAGTGGTCTAATCATGATGTGATTTGATGCTTACCTTGTTGACCATGTCCACCTCAATGAGGCCTATGGAGTCTATGGATTCCTTAAATGAAGATACAAGCACCTCCTCTAGATTCCCCCCCTTCTTATCATATAGCGACTTGATATGGTTAAATTCTCCCTCGAGAATCCATGGAGAGGAGTAAATCAAATTTCGAGTTTGGGCTATCGAATTAAGAAACAATGGTTTATCATAAGGGATATTCGGACCATACACATTAGAGATATGACAAAACATCCCTGACTCAACAACCTGGGACCAAATTTCCAAAACGTGGAATATGACAAACATATTGATCACTCATATTTCTTGATCATCCCACAATATGGCTAGTCCTCTGAAATGCCTCGAACATCTATGGCAACAATTTGACATTTTTTTTTCCAATTGTTAGTTAAGTTAGACATGGCATCCCCTAAAATTTAGATTCATGGATCATCATAATGACAATTTTTGCTTGCATCCATTTGTCTCTCAGGAACCTTTGTTTGTGTTTGCTACTAAGGCACCTCATGTTCCACGATAGTACTTTCATGAATGAGACTTGTTAGCACCATGGAACACCTCCATGATAACCCTAACATGTATGAATTTTACCAAATAACCACCCAATTTGTCCAACATTTGTATATTTCTCTTATCGCCCTGTTTCTTCTCCTTCCTATGCGATTTGCTTGAATCTTTCAAGGATTTCACTTGGAGCCCCAAGGACCTAGATCTAGAATTGGATTTGGTTTCTATATGCTTGTACTTCAGATATGCTCAACCTAAGAGACAAATTTGATGGTTTGGGAGAGTGAATGGATTCTCACCTTTCCATGATTTCACTATTTTTGATAGGTTGAGCACATCCAAGTCCAAGTCCATGTCCTCCACCTAGTCAAGAAATGCTTCAACCCCCTTAGGGATTGTCTGGAGCACAATAAGAGGGAAAGGTGGTTGAGAGAAGGAATTAGAAGGTGGAAGATTAAAAGGTGATGGGTTTGTAGTCAAATACAATGGGGGGTTCCTAAGGATTAGGGTTCCTCCATAGACGAGGAGGGTCCCATGGGCTCTTTAATTCCAACAAATTTTGAATGATCCAAAGTATGGTTATTAGAGGTGTTCAAAGATGAAAGAGGATCAAAGTGATTTAATGATGCATCCTCCTTTTTTGCTACATTCTAACATAGAGGGGGATGCTTAAGGTTACAATGACCCCTCTCAATCATTGTAAAACCATCATGGCTTAAGCTAATGATGATTTTGAGCCTTAAGTCTACTTCACTAATGGGTAGTCCTAATAGAAATGTCTATACTTGTGGAACCTCCTACACCTGAAAGGAATGTGCTTGTAGTTGAGTGTCTAATGCCACAAATCATCCTGGAAATAGATGTCAATTTATTTTGGAAGAGTCTCAGATGTATTCATGTACATGCATACACAAGCATATGAAATACAATGCGTTTGATTGGTTTCCTATGATGTTTTGACATAATTCCCTAGGGCATTTCCTATTCTAGCCAGTGTCTCCCAATCTTGTAACCCTCACAACAACGAATACATCCAGATCCAAAGTAGAGCTACCATGAAATATTCCTTGTCTGGGATGAAACACTTAGTTCAAAATACAAGATAAAGTCCAAAAAAATAAAAAATGTATGGTTTTTTCTCATATACTTTGTCCCTATCTTCTAAGATGTAAGAAATTATGGTGAAAAACCCTTGGCACCAAGCTCTAGCTTGATGTGACACTTTAACTTCCATTTGTTTTGAATCCACTGGTTTAGGGGTTTTTCACCAAATACCCAAAAATTCCATATTAGGAAATGGTCACGCATGTACTGTATATACTCTCCAATCTAGGTAGACTGTACTTCAAATTTAGAGTATATTGCTGCTTTTGGTAAGAAACTTCCTAGTATCTATTTCTTTTCATGGGTAACATGTTGCTGCAAGTTTTGTTGATCATTGTTTAAGACTGGTCCATAGGAATTCAAATTTGTAGCCTTATGTTGCTCAAAGATTTTATCATATGCTACAATCTAGTTGTAGGAGGTAATATCGCTTCGTCGAGTGGCATGTACTATAGGAAGAGCAATTAAGAAAAGAAAATTACTGTGGCACAAGTTTTTGCAGTATTTTTCAGCTAGGGTTTTCGAGAGCTCCAATAACTTGACAAAATAATGAAAAAAATAAATAACAAATAACAAAAATTAAGAGAATATGGGAATAAGGGAATAACTAAGAATAAATTTAGTAACATATGACTCTTGGGTGAGAGAAATTATTTAGTTTAATTAAAATAATAGGAAATTACATGAGAGTTATGGGTGGACATATGGCTAGGTGAATATTCAAATTTATGGAAATCAATAATGAGTTATTTTGCATGAGAAAATAAGTGTCACATCTAATCCTCACCAAAAATAATATATTAAAGAAATGTATTTGCATGAAGGGGACATTCTTGAGCTCACTAGTGTTGGATGGGTGTTATAATGACTTTCTAAATTTTCTAGTGAGAACCTATGATTTGTTGTAAATTGGTGATCTTGAGAATTGTTGAGAGTGTATTGCATAGGAATTGTTGATCTGGGGAGATCAATGTTGTGGCCGACATTCCTATCGGCTAATATTTTTCTCTCCTCCTTACAACCCAATTATAGCTTAGGTATCCAAAGGTAAGGAGAGTACCTTGGCATTGGTAGGGTGGACAGCTGAGTGAGTTACTAAATTTTGGTCATGCACAGTGGGAATTGCAAGAAATTGATCATTGAGCCATGCCAAGCAAGAAATGAGGATTGTGACAACCCACAATTGAAGATTTTACCTTCTATTGGGTAAACAATAACTCTTGTATATTGTTTTATGGATTATTTAGTAAAACATTTGACCATTCTTCATTATATTTAATGCTTTATTATTTTGTATATTGTTATAGAATATAATGGTGATGGTGAGTTGAAGTATTGAAGTTGTAAAGTTTTGCATTTATATTTATATATGTTTTTATCTGTGTTAATTTGTTTGTTTAGTAAATTTGGGGTCACATGGAGGAGCCCTCTACACTTGGTATCAAAGCCTAGTTCATACACTAAACTTGGGCACTCCACTTATATTTGAGGAAATTGGACTTGATTATTAATATTATCTTATTCATTTCAACCTCCATGGTAAAATTTATGTCCTTAGATTCATTTGAAAATGGTTTATCGATATTTTTTGAGAAAATTGACTCTATTACAAATTCATAATTTCATACTGTATACATGGAATGAGAATTGGTAGGCAATGAACCTTGAAGAAACAAGAATTATAATATTTGTAAATTATTATTGGCCTTTTAGGCCCTACTTTCACTAATTTGAAACAAAACTAAAAAAACAATATATATAGATCCCATAAGCAATGTGTAAAATAAGTCAATGAAATCAACATGAACCTTATTTAGAGATACTTGACAAATCTATAATGTTGTGATATATTTTTTAGTCTATATTGATTGTGCACATCATTTAGTGTGCACGATATTTAGTTTACTAGTAATAATCAATTCTATTGTCCTAAGAGTGAACATTATTTTCCAGTTGATTACTTTAGCTTCTTGTGCTTCATCCTTGATTATGTCCATAAATCTCTAGCTATCATGTTTCTTTGCTTCAACATAATATTCCACCTTGATCTTAACTACTAGGGTTTTACAGAGTCCTTCTAACTATTTCTATTACTCCTCTCCAAAACTTTTTTCTTTTCTAGATGTGATATGTTCTCTAGTTCTCTTGCCACTCCTTTAGTCCATGAACTCATCCAACTTTATATTTTAGAGTGCTACATCAAAATCAAAATTGTGTTGATTGTTGTCAAGGTGAAATTAGTTTTCCACATTTAGATTTTATCTTTGAAGTTATTGCACATTTCATTTGGATAATTGATGGAATAATTTTCAGTCTATTCTAATTCTATTTCTAAAGTCTAAATATTTTGTTGTAATTCTCCCAATGGTTCAAAATCCTACAAATATAACCAAAGTATTCATTAATCTGAGCTAGTTCATACTACAAGCCTTGTTGTGTGCTTAACCTCTTCATCTTGCAAATTGAAATCCTAAATTGACAATTTAATTTTTTTTATGCATGTTAACTTATTTTGTTACTCTCTATATATATATTTTTAATTTAATTAAGTAGACGCTATAACATATATTTCCCTTGGTCAACTGGATCAGAAAGCAGACCATCATCTAAATGCTAGTTGCAAGTTTTATTGGATAAAAAATAACAATAGTACAAGATACTAATCGCAATATCTAAACTTACTATGGGAATGAACAAATGTGGATTCAAGATTGTTGCTGACAAAAATTAAGGAAACTAGATCTAAAGGTGAAGTGTCAACCAACAAACATATGATAGGGACCTATCCATCAAACAGTTGGAGGTTGGAGGAGGAAAACTGAGCTGAAGTCTCAATCAAAAGATGAGATTGGTCAAAATATGTGCCCATAATGCTCCATTCCGACTTTTAACCTCAATCTTTGTTTCATCATTTCACTCTTGATTGGTAGAATTGTGATCATATTGTTGCATTCTAGCAATATGTGGCCATTGAAGCAATTGAATAGTTGCAAACTATTGCAATTTCTTCAAACATGTTGAATATGGTGTCAAAATTTTGTGGAGTATGCACATTGTCCATGTCTCCCTTGTCTTGCTAAGTAGTTCAATTTTTCTCATGAGCATCACTACTGGTGTGCCATGTGGTTCTTATTCTTATGGCCACTCTTAGTCATCTAAATCTTGACATCGGAAATCATCTGTTTTATTTTGCATGAGACCAATATAAATAAGAATTTACTCCTTTTTATTATAACAATTCTCGAAGTTTCTTGCAATAAATCTATCATCGACCCACATCCTCAATGGAACATGTTATATTTTCCTCCATGCTTTCAATCTTATCCACTCAAATTTCTGGTCATATTGGGATGAGTATTAAGAGTTGAAAATCATAGAAGAAATATGACCATGATATGACATAAAAAAAAAGAGTAAGTTATTTAGTGTCATCATTGGTAAGGGGTCTTCTTGACCAATTTCTGACATGGTGCTATGTGCAGAGAGAGAGAGATATAGGAGTTGTGTATTCCACCTGGGATGAGTGTTTTAATTATTTTCCAACTCAACACACCTTTGCCTTATACACTGTACTACAAATTTGAAAATGATGAAGAAGAAGAAGAAGGGATTTTAATGATGCCCATGAGACCAAGTGGTCTAAGGGACCTAGAACTCCAAACGCATCACATATTCAAACTTTTCTCTAAGTCTACTCTCTTGTCATGAACCTTGACCAAGAAGCTCATAGTTTTGATAAGCCTCACTTCCTCAAACAACTTGTTTAAGCAATCCACCTTCAGAATACTTTCAAATTGATTATGAATATCCTCATAAGACAGACAATCCATGATGTAGTTTCATTTTGTTTCAACCTCTCCTTTCCTATAAAAGATGCAGATTCTTTCTTCCCACTCTTCCTTTGGAGTTGTCCATCTACCCATTTCACATTTGAGATGATGAGACCCGATCCTCAACTATGATATTAATAATCTAGCCTTTCTCGTGATTTTGACACCCAAATATATCTTATCATGAGATCATGTTGGGTTGAAATATTTGACATATAGAGATTTTTTTAGACCAATCTTCTTTACCCACATGGCAGTCTTGAATTTTTCAAGCACCCATTTTTTAATCTCCTCTTTAGAATTAGGAAAATCCCATCACTTAATGCCCCACTTACACAACCACTTGTCCTTTTTCTTCCTCCAAGTTTTCTTCCTCCACTTTAACCCCTTTGCAACAACTATTTTATGCTAGCGATGCCCATACATGCCTTCAACCTTTTTAAAGTAACTTAAAAAAGGAAAGATCATTGAAGCCTCCATCGGAAGCAAACCAACCTCAACTACCAAGATCTCATAAGGAACTGTTGATTTGAGTTTGAGACTATTAGTGATTAGGTTCTTTTGAATTATTTGTAATTATATCCACTTGTGGTTTGATGTACTACTCCCCCAAACTTCACATCCATATAATACAACTGGTGTAACCATCAACCCAAAAAGATATTTCCTAGTATTCCAGTCCTGTAATTATTATTTTCTACGTCTGTTATGTAGAAGGTAAAAATATCTCCATCCCCCCTGAATCCTTTTAGCTCTACAAGTCTCTCAATTGAGCCTGTTGTGAAAAACAAATCCTAGATACTTGTATTCTTCCACTATTTCCAAAGAGTTCCCCTCAAAAATAAAATTAACCTACTGCTTTTTCCTTTTCAAGGAGAAGATCATGATCTTGGTTTTGCTATTTTTTTAATTGCATCCCAACCTCTTAATAGAAGAGCTTCAAGGCCTTCAAATGCTCTCTCAGACCATTAGCTGATTTTGCAATTAGTATAAGGTCATCAACATACAAAAGAAGCCTCACTACACAAACTACTAACTAAATACCCTCTCGAATGGTATTGCTTAACCATTCTTCCAACTTATCATTATATAAGCCAAAAAACATGGGGGAAAGAGGGCACCCTTGCTTGACCCCAATGTCA
Source organism: Pinus taeda (assembly GCA_000404065.3). Lineage (NCBI taxonomy): Eukaryota > Viridiplantae > Streptophyta > Pinopsida > Pinales > Pinaceae > Pinus > Pinus taeda. The sequence goes on along the minus strand of APFE030644580.1, from coordinate 6,649 downwards.
CTACCAAAGCATTCAAAAAATCCTTCCTTAGTTTTGATTTTAGCTCTAACTTTCTTGTAGATCTTATGAACAACAACTCTATATTCAATTGTAATTTTGATCTCTTCCATTCTTCTCCAAAGATTGTCTCTAGGAACAATGTCAAAAGCTTTCTTGAAATCAACAAAACAAAAAAAGGCCTCCTCATCGTGTATGTTCCAAAATTTTTCTATTAAATGCCTAAGAGTGATACAATGATCAATTGTAGAATGTTGCGACCTAAAACCAAATTTACCTTTCGCTCTTTTACCTTCATTTTTTCCCAACTGCTTATTTTACGCTCCACCATGCTTCCAAATAGCTTTCTAGAAAGAGGATTAACCAAAATAATACAGTATTAGAGGGAATTTTAATGTATCCACTTTTGTAAAGAGGGATGACAACACTAGTTGGCCATTCAATTGGAAAATTGCTTTGTGTGACACTGCTGAAGATCCTTTTGATAATCAAAGCTTGGAATTAAACCCCCCCGCTTTAAAAAATTTGCTTGCAAACCATCAATGTCTGGAGCTTTACCATTTGCTAATTCTTTTATAGCATGCTCGACATCTTCTCATGCAAATAACTTAGTCAAAGTGTTGATAATGCGAGGGCTACTTTTCTCTGCTTCTCTCTCGTATAGAAGCTTTGTGTAATCTAACCATTGAGTAGTTGAGATATTAATATATTTTTTCTTTTTCTTTTGTTGTAATTCCCTCCAAAATATTTTGGGATTGGGCTTTCCCAAAGAAATTAATTCATTCCTTCTTGAAGTTACATACTTTTCCTTTTTTTGTTCTTATCATATTTTTGTACTTTTTCACCCTTTCACTATTTGCCTCCTTCTCTTTAAGTGATCTTTTCGAAACCTTACTCTCCTTGTCAAACCAAGAATTGGTTGGAAAAAAGTTTGAGATTCTCTTCATTGGCTGAGATCTTTTGCACATCTTTAAGGCCTTGTGGATTAAAGGCATCACCATATTGCTGCCATTTTTTTCTACTACTACATTGTCCTCTTCATTTTATGGGTTGTATTTTGCCAATTGAAATTGATGTTCCAAAGTAGTAACAAAGAGCTCTTAATTTTCTAGATTCATGATGACTCTTCCATTTGCATGAGCTTACTTATTTAAATTTTGGTTTTTCTATACCTGCATCCCACTTATGTGCATTCCCAACTTAATAAAGAAAGGCATATGATCTTATTCATCTCAATAGGACAAAAGATCCAATATTGAACTCTGACAAATTAGAAATAAAGCTCTAAGAATAAATCACATAATCCACCACAAAATGACCATTGTAAGTTTTACACATAATATCACCGGATCTATGCCAAGCTTCCATGCCATTGTAAAAGACCATGTCATGGAGGCTACATACACCTAACAATTTAGTACCAAAGTGTGAAACACTCCCATTTCCATCTTGAGAAGGCCTTTTCCATGTGTGATCTTCACTCTCATTTAGCCAAAGACGATTTTTGTCCATAATCTCATCACTACCTAACTGCTTAGACTGATTGTTTGCTACCCTTACATTAAAGTCACCAATCAAAACTATATCTCCTATGCGAAAAATCCCCCCTGTGGAAATTCTCTATAGATTTTAAGTGAGTTTTCTCATATGTGAATTTTAATTTGTTTATGAAGTAAATACTAAGAAAAAAATATTGTATAGATTGAGATCCATGGCTGATTATTTTGGTTATGATATTTGTAGTTTAAAAAGTAGGCCCTTTTATAGCTCATAGAATAGTCTACCTACCTATCACTTATCAAAGTTGAAATCCTTACTTTTAGTTAGATCCATTTTTTTGAACCAACATTCCTTTATCACCCGCCCCTTCAATCTAAGGCCCTATTGTGAGTGAGAGTTCATCACGGTAAACATAATCCATTTACCTCCATGGTAAGGTTGAATTGGTTGGTTAAGGTATTGAATTGACTAGACTATCAACAAGAGATATTCAAATAATGTGGAAGATCACTTTTTAGGATATGGCTGGTCTTTACCATTCTCTCATGACTTATGGCGAGCTTCCCTAGCATGAGTGGTTGAAAACTCAAAATATAATTCATACCAAACATGTTATTGCTTGCCCATCATTTCCAAAAGTGTTGAAAAGGAAGGCATAATGACAATGCAATTGGAGCAAATCCAAAAATAACTTACCAGGAACAAAATCCCTAATTTTTGGGGAATAATGTAGTTGGATGATTACATGCGGATGGTGAAAGAGTTATCAACTAATTAATGGGCATTAATGTTAGCAGACCCAACAAGTTGCTTGAGGGTTTTCCCCCATTTCACCTATTCTCTGTGCCTTATGGCACTATTGTTTTTATTAATATTAGAAGGTAAGAAAAAAGTATATTTTCTTTTTGTGTTGGTTATGATGAATACATATATCACATGGGCATCATGTTATACTTATGGTTACTAAGTTCATTGGTGGATGCATGCCCCCTATTTTACTTGTTTTTCAACTTATATATATGGATGGTGTCTATTTCATGTTTATTAAGTAGCATGTCATTGTGAATGAATTCTCTTTACAATACTATGTTATATTCTCTTATATGAATGTACAAAAATTGTAAGGCGTGTGGATGCTAAATTTAATTCAAGTTGCTCCTTCATTGATATTGTTCACCTTGCACATCCATAATTTATGAATGCACCTTAGATGAATCTATCCCTCTTTGATTGAATGCACTTCAGATGAAACTTTCATTCAAGCACTAATATTCTAGTGCTAGGATACAACCCATTTGATGAACGTCATTGTTGACCATGGTCCACATTTTGATCTAAAAATACTCTTTTATTAACAACCAATAACTCCAATATGTATTTTTTTAATTGAAAAATAATGCAGTGTGAACAATAAGGTTAAAACACACACATTAGGCCTAGTGTGAGGATGATGTGTGATTTAGTTCATGCTCAACG
>APFE030644575.1:0-11964 GCA_000404065.3 Pinus taeda | reverse complement strand
TTTCACAAATTAATAATTTTACTTTTATATTTTTTAATTATGTTATAAGGCGTCCCTCTTTGAAATCAACTTCCCTCTTATTCACCTGTCATCATTGTCAGCAATAAAATTATATGTTCGACGATTGGAAAAGGTTCAACCGTTTGATCCAAGAAAACATAGTTACGAATTTGTTGTAAAGTTGTATTCAATTCCAAGGCATAGGTAACAGATCATACTGTAACAATCGAGGATGAATCGTGGAGGATGCGACGACTATTATAGCCCAGGTAGTCGATTGTCGCGAGAGCGAAAAGGCTTTTAAAAATATTCTTGGGATTGAAGTTCCGGTGGATTTGTTGTACACCGGGACTCCGAGGGTTTAGGAGAATGCGGCATGGGCGTTGCTGAATTTGGCACAGTATAAAGGGGATAAGGTTGTAGATGATATCTTGGATGTGCAGAGCTCCATGCTAGCTCGCTCTTAGTCTGCTGCTCACCTCTGGTACTGCCAGATGTAAAAGTAAAATCAGTGCTTTGCTAGGTCTTTTGCTAGTTCATGGCCATCGAGTCAAAACATGGCACTTGATGGCCATCTTTCATGAAAGATTATGAGTTATTAAATACGGGTTTATCATTTTTACTAGACGTCACTTGTTGTTTACTTGATTGGTCAGTGTTGTGAACTATGATTATTCTTATTCCTCTCTTAAAATTATCATTTTGTTGGTAAAGCCAACAATGGACCTGGAACAGACAGCGGGTGAACTTAAAAATCGGTATGCTTTAATAAAAACTGCCATGTCAAGGAATTGTTCACTGTATTCAGGGATTCTAAATAACCATCGAATGGATCCCAGATAAATCTTTGATTCAAAATTTATGTTTTTCCAATTATTTAGAAGAATTTGGGAATGATACTTTAATATCTATACCAAGCATAATTTTCAATTAGTTTTATGCACTATTTTGGTATATGAGACAAATCCTTTATGATTGTGATAAATGATAGATTTGATGTGTTTAACAATTTTGTCAAAAATCCATATTAACTCATTTTGGTAAACAAATATTGGTAGGGAAGATTAGTATTTTTATTTTGATGTGGTTAACCTGTATTTGGAATGTATTTTTACTTTATATTGAAATATTAGCAATTGTACTAGATGTTGCAAAGGAAACGTCGTAAGGTAATAACATAGAAACCAATATCATAGAAGAAAGAAAATGTGATTAGAGTACTCTATAGGGAGATGGGAAATAGAGACACCCTAGCTAACTAAGTAAATTTCTATATCAAATGGAGTGCGGTAGTTTGCAATGGTGGCTGATTATGTGAGGCTTATGAGGAGACACTGACTTTTTACTGTGATATGCCAAAAAGAGTTACCAACCTAACCCTTTCAGATTCACAAGTGTTTTCTCCTCATGTGTTCTTGCTTAAAATAATTTACAATACCTTCAAAAAAGAGGTCAGTCGTTTTTTTTTTATTTCGTCATTTGGTTTATAGTTTGTGGGAACTTTGAAATTGCACAGTTGTAAGCTTCCATTGCGGAGGCTCTGAATTTAAGTCCGGAGGAAATTGCTAAGGTTGAAATTAAAAAGATGAAATTGACTGTATCTCTAGACAGAAAGAAGTTGACATTAAATCTGCCCGGAAGAAGTTGCAGGTATGGTAGGGCGATGCTCGTCGTGAAGCTTGTGTAATCGTGTATCTGGTAGAGGGGATGTGAGCAAAACTTTTTTTTGCTTAAAATCATCTACAATGCCTATAAAAAAGAGGCCAGTGGGTTTTTTTTTTTTTTTCATCATTTGGTTTACAGTGTCTGGGAACTTTGAAATTGAATAGTTGCAGGCTTCCATTGCAGAGGCTCTGAATTTAAGTACCCTCCAGCGGAGCAAACCAAAAAAATGAAACCAAAGGCTATCATAGTGATGATGAAACTGATGGCGTTCGAATATTGAAAGTAGATTAGATGGCCACACAATATACTCTTAGGATAAAAATAATAAGACTCATTTGTCTTTTGGGTTGAGGCCACCTGACAGTATGTTATGCAAAAGCTATGACAAACATAACTGTTATCCATTTTTTTAATGAGGTTCTGTATAAATCTATGTGTGCTCGATTGTGGAAAAGAGCTCTGGTGTACTGATAATGATTTTATTCCATTTGAAATTGATGTCAATTGTGTATGTTTATTCTGTGTCCAACAAAGCCACTGCACCCCTCTAATGATCTTCACGTCATCATACTTTCTCAATAGTTAACTACTTTGAAAGTTACTGCTACTTTGAGCATAATATATCTTAATAAGTTTTTGAGATAATAAAAAACCAGAGAATAGATGAGGTTATGTACAGAAAGTTACATGGTAATGGGTTGTGTCATATTTGGTAGGGCCCTTTTTATTATTTATATGTAATGAAAAATTAAGCATAGAAGGGCCCTTGCAACCTCTCTCAATCCATGGAAAACAATGTATTATTTCCCAACAAAAGACCCTTGGAGACCACCCTGCAATGGAACAACGTGTGTTAGAATTTTTCTATTTTATTTTTGGTAATTGATATTGGGTAGATTTTCAAAAATGAATTTTCTTGAAATGGTAAAGTCTATCAAGGACATTGAAACTAGTTGAATATTTGAAAAATACATTTTAAATTATTAAAATCTTATTTTTAAATTTAGTAATAAAATTTTGAAGTATATTTTCATTATTATTTAAAATATATGTTTTTGAAAAATAATTAGATTCAATCTTTTTAATAACTTCTCTAATCTAAAACTTACCATTCTCAACATAATAGCAAACAAATTTATCAATTAAAAAATCATATCTCTATTGGCTTGTACTAAGAACAAAGATAGCATACTTGTGAAACAAACAATAAAAGTATATAATAATTTGAGTACATGCTAGCAAGTAAGCAAATTTGTGAAGGAAGCTATAATTTATCTATTTTAAGAATTGCCTTGAAGCTTTGGACTCAACAAAATAAATTAATCATGTCACAACCCACAATACCTGGCATTCAATGGAAAATTGTCCCTATCTCGAAAGGGAAAAGGAAAAATCCTTAGTTGTTGCAGATTAGCCCAAGATCACTGAGTGAAAAGTCAAGTAGAAACAAAAGTAGCTTGTTGGAGTTAATTCACGTTGGTGCTACCATAACTATTTGTTTTTATTGATGTCTATTTTCACATATGAATTAATCTAATTAGATGTTGCCTTATCTATTAATGCTAGAAAAAGTGTTTGAGAACTTCAAAAAACACTTGAAAAAGGTTTCAAAACAATTTGAGAACTTCAACTCTCAGAATGAGTTTCTAGAGGATATGTAATGGACAAGTTATAATAATATTTCAAGAATATCTCTAGATTTGCAAATTTCTCCAAGGACCAAGTTTGTTTAATTCCAAGAGAGGAAACAAAGAGTGAGTCAAGATTCTTTCCAACAAGATTCACAGGTGGGGAGTGAGGGTGATCAACATCCCATTACCTCGTTACCTTTTGTCACTTGTCAATAGCAACAACCAGATCTTGAGGTATCAAATATATCAGATTTGAAACATCACGAACATGAATCAACTCATGTCAATATAAAAGTTTATATGTCTTTCGGATTAATCACATCGTTAGGATTTGGTCAACGTTTCGAACCAGCTCATGTGGTTCATCCTTAGGATAAGGTGAGAACTCAACTAATCAGAAGGAATAAATAGCATGGATGGATCATTGCCCAGAGTTGGCCCTTGAAAATTAGTCGTTGGTTAATTTGTTACTGAGGAAAAATTGTTTAATATCTAGTTAAAAACTAGCTGTTATGTAATAATTAAATATTTTATTTCAATATTATAAATAGATTATTTAATAATATCAAATTTATAATACTATTATCTAAAATAATTAAGTTTTATAATTAATTGTTAGGGTTTGACTTATCAAATAATTTGATAATATTCAAATAAAAATATTATTAATCATATTAATAATATTATCGTAAATTGTTTAATATTTATTAGAACTAGTTGTTAGTATAATTTAAATTTTTATTTCGATATTATAAATTGATTATCTAATACATTTAATTTATAACATGTTATCTAAAAATAATTAATTTTATAATATATTTTGTTAGGGTTACCTACTCTTAGGGATATTCAGATTAAGTATTTTGATTATATAATTAATATTATTACTTTCTATTAATAAGAGTATAATCAAAATGACCATAATTTGTTAGAGGAAAACTAATCTCCTTTAAATAGGAAGATGATTGAGATAATTTTAGAGGTTTACAAGATAAATATTAAAAAGTCGGGATTAGTTAGGTCAACCAATATTATAAGAAATTTACTCCTCATGTTAAACACATGAAGTTAAAGAAAATTAATACAAATAAAAGGGGGATGAACCCCAAAGATGAAAAGGGGTCAACCAATATTATAAGAAATTTACTCCTCATGTTAAACACATGAAGTTAAAGAAAATTAACACAAATAAAAGGGGGATGAAGCCCGAAGACGAAAAGGGAGAACCAGAAAAATCGAAAAGGAGAAAGGAGAGGGAAGGGAGGAAGAGTCAAGAGGAGAGAGCTGGAGTCCAACTTTTATTTAATTTCCAGCCATCATCCCTATTAAGGTTTATGGTATGCCTCTCAATTTCAATCACTTCCCTGAGTTTCCTGTGGTGGAAATGATCAACCCTAGCAATGACTTTGGATTCTTCAATGCAGACATGGTGTTTTTATCTCTCTGCATGTTCGGCAAGGGTTGATGTGCAGGAGCAATTGTGTCTAATGTTAGCTTCATGTTCGTTGATTCTCTGCTTAATAGACCTTCTTGTTTCTCCAATGTAGGGGATACCACAAGAGCAGGGAACACGGTAGACTCCATTCATGTCTTTAGGGTCAATAGGGTCCTTAATGAATCTAAGGGATTTTTTAATGGTTTTAAGAGGTTTGAAAGAAGAAGAGACATTCATCCCAATGATGTGATTAATCCGAAAGATTGATATCTACATTATGGATCACAAAAGTCTTAGATTTAACGAAAGTTTATGTTGTTCTTGCTAATGATATTTCTTGTTTTGGTTCATTCCCAAAGCATACAAACATCAAGAAAGAACTTGAGAAGAAGTGAGGTAAAGTGGAGAAAAATATCAACTTAGAAGTTCTTCAACAATACTTTGCTGGAAGCTTGAAAGGTGTTACAAATAATATTGGTGGTAAATACTTTATCCAAATATATGACAATTTTGTTGAGTCGAAGGTTGGGTTTTGCATATTTTAGAAAATCATACTAGGAAAAGGAAGAGAGTTTCAAAAATTCATGAAAGGGAAAAAGAGATAAGTGAGCAAAACTCAATTGAAAACATTGCTTATTGAAGATCGATTATCTATGGTCTATTTTATCCCACTGCCTCTTTTTAGAGTGTTGTAATTGGAAAGTATGTTATTAAGTGATTTCATTTCACAATGGTGGTATGTTGTTCGTGCCATTTCTTCTAGTGAAGTTGTCCATTTCCATGTGCCATCAAAACAAACATCCATGGATTTCTATATTTCCCATAACTTGGGTTCTCAATGGTGGAATGCCAAGTTGGTAAAAGTGGGGTGTTGTTAGAGCCCCTGCCAGGTTTCAAGTCTCAACTAGGATTATTATTCGATATATCTTGGATATTATGACAAATTCTTTCATTTGCAGAGACATCCTGAAAAATCTTTCAAGAAGACAATGAAATTGGGACAAATATATGACCACACATATTATCCTATAATATATTATGTATTCGGTGTTTTGTTGTTGCTTGCACTCAGGAAGATGCTCATTGGTGTCGAGAACTTCTGGAATCCTGTGTGCATTCTCTGAAGAGCCCGACGTTTAGGGTGAACACTTCACCCATCTTCAGGGGCAGGAAGCATGAAGCAGTTTGATGATAGGAAGAGTGCTTGACTAGATTATATAGATAATGGAGATTGGAATTAGACGTTACAATCAAGAAATAAATGTTAGAGATTTGACTAAAGATAGGGATTGAAAGATTTAATTTGTATAATTTTTTAATAAAATAAAATTAAATGGATAAATGAGTCAAAGAAATAGAACTTTAAAATTTAGTTGAAGTTATAATTAAATAATATATATAATGATTAAAGGTATAATTAAGGTAGGATTCCTGGAACGAACGCTGAGAGCTCTGCTACCTTCGCGCGTCCGCTGATTTGCCACTGGTCGTGGCCGCTTGCCCTGGCTGGGGCTTCCAAGCTAGATCGACATGGAGACGCAGACTCCCCCTCAGGGGTCTCCCTCTCCTCCTCCGCCCTCTACCGCTGAGGCTTTCAAATCCTTGCTGGCCTCTTTGCCCAAGAAGAAGATCATGGAAGTTGCAAAGTTTGTGAGGAAATTAGATGATATCCCTGAGATCGCCCTTCCGCCAGAAGGACCGATCCAAGTAGCTCTGTCTCTCGCAGATCGTGCCCTTGTTGGCCAGTTCACAGGACTCTGGCCTTCCCCGAAATCCACAGAGAACTGGGTTGCCAGGAACTGAGCTCCTTTGATTAAAGACAAAGTAACCTCATTCTTCCTCGGGAGAGGCTACTTTTTGTTCAAGTTCACCGCAAAAGAGGACAAAGATCTCATTTTCCAGAATGGCCCTTACTTCATGGGTCCCCAAGGCCTGTATTTGAATAAATGGACGCTAGAATTCAATCCGGTAGTGGATGTGCCTACAGCGGTCCCAGTGTGGGTGAGACTCCCTAACCTTCCAGTGCACTGTTGGAATTGGGATTCACTGAAGCACATAGGAAATACCCTTGGCAAATTTATAGACAAGGCGAACAACAAAGATCAGTATGACTGCACCAGAATTTGCGTGGAGGTAGATCTAGAGATCAGACTACCGGAAGCCATCAAAATAATTGTAGGCCCCTGGACTCATATACAGAAATTGGATTATGAGCAGCTGTCGTTCAAATGCCGGAAGTGCCACGCCTATGGACATTTCGCCAGAGATTGTTCGTCCAATGGTGTGGAAGAAAAAGGGAAGCAAGAGGGCTGGAACCAGGCAAAGCGCTCCAAAACCTCTCACAAGAAGAATGCAAACGTAAATGCCAAAGTCCCACAGACGGGTCCTGCTCAGAAACCTCCCACGAAAAGCCAAGGGAATAAATTCGAGATCCTTGGATTTGCAATCATGATCTCCCAGGAGGCAGAGATCCCAAAGGAGGTTACTCCGTCTAAAGCCTCCCCCTCCTCCAAAAGCACAACAGAGAGATCCAAAGGGAAGATTTCAGAAGAGGAGGAGGAAACCCAAGAATCAGAGGAATTAGAGGAAGAAGGAGAAATAGGAGACTCTCAATCATCTCCCAGAAGATCCACAAGAGGACGCAAGTCTGCAAAGGAAAAAAGAGAGCAAGAAACCTATAAGGACAGGGTTCAGGGCAGTTAGCCAACACTAGATAAATTACTGGCAAAAACCCCGAGGATGACGAGGAATCAATCCCAAGGCTCCAAAGGAGCTCACCACAACAAAAATAAATGATGAAGATAGTCTCCTGGAATTGTAGGGGAATGGGCACCAAAGCCAAGGAAGAAGCAATGAACAGTTTAATAAGACTGGAAGCCCCAGACATTCTCCTCATCCATGAGACTCAATTGGAGGACACAACTTTCCTCCAAGCAAGTAAAAAATTTTGGAATAAAGGCGGAGCGCATGCAACTTCTGCTCATGGAGCTTCAGGAGGACTTGGGTCGCTCTGGAATCCTAATAAGTTCTCATTAATCTCTGAGTCCCTGAATACTCATTGGATTTTTTTAAAATTGCAGCATCTAAAATCCAAGGAAATTATTTGCCTATTCAATCTGTATGCTCCTAACAATGCATGTGAGAAAAAAAACCTGTTGGGACTCCATAAAAAGCCTGGCAGATCTAGAGAACCTAGACAATATAATCATAGCCAGAGATCTCAACCTCACCCTCCTCTCGTCGGAAAAAAGAGGAGGTAGCATTGTGAGGGATCCGGCAAGAGAATTAGCGGAAGACCTCACGCAGGACTGGGATCTGCTAGACATTAAGTCGATTACTGGTAAGTTCACTTGGTCAAATAAGAGAGTTGGTCCGGGTTACATAGCGGCAAGACTTGATATATTTTTGGTTCAAAATTCCTTCCTACTTCTTGGGCTAGAGGCTAGAATGTGCATTCTTCACAGCAGTGTATCAGATCACAAGCCCTTTAGTCTAGAGCTGCTGACCCCCAAGGATCTGGGGCCTATACCTTTCAGATTCAGTTCACTTTGGATCAAAGAGGCAGACTTCATGCAAAAGGTCAGAGATTGTTGGAAAGATCCAGTCAAGGGTTCCGCTTTTTTTGTTTGGGAGAAAAGACTTAGAAGAGTAAAAGCCATGTTGAAAATTTGGGTTAAGACCTTGCCCAATCCTGCTATTGAAAGAAAAAAATCCAAAGCGCTCTAGAGAATCAGCATCTCCATCTAGAAGCAGCTGAAATTACCAAAGAAGAGCTGGAAAAGGAGGCTCAGCTTCAGCATAATTTCCACAAGGCCTGTTTGGTAGAAGAAGAATACTGGAGGCTCAAGTCCAGGATTCTCTGGCTCAAAGCTAGCGACAGAAACTCCTCTTTTTTCCATAAGCAAGCTCAAGCCAGGAAATGTCGCAACTCCATCTCTGAAATCAAAGAAATTCACTGCACCTTAAAGGATTTTGCCAGCATCAAAAAGGCAGCCTCAGAACATTTTGAGAAGTTGTATAGGGAAGACATGGAGGCTGGTCAAAACGATAATCTGTTGGACGTTGTCCCTAGCCTTATCACTTCCAGAATGAATCGGGATCTTGAAGGCAAAATCAACCAAAATGAAGTCAGGGATGCCCTCTTTGCCATGGATCTCGACAAAGCCCCAGGACTGGACTGTTTTGCACCTAGATTTCTCCATACCTGTTGGCAGATTGTTGAGAAGGAGTTCTTTAAAATGATTTAGAAGTCCCAAGAGTGTCATAAAATTGGAGGTTGCACAAATTCAGCTTTCCTCGCCCTCATCCCTAAAGAAAAAGGTGCAAACTCTTTCAATATATTTCGCCCAATCTCCTTATGTAATATTAGGTACAAAGTGATAACCAAAGTGATAGCAAATAGGTTGAAGAAAATTCTCCCAAAAATCATCCTGGAGGATCAAGGTGGATTTATTCATGGCAGACAGCTTGTGGACAACTTCTTCCTGGTCCAAGAGGTGATTCATTCCAGTCTACGCCAAAAAGAAAAAGTTATGGTCATTAAACTAGATCTAGCAAATGCATTTGATCGTGTAAGACATAGCTTTTTGTTTGATGTTCTGCACAAGCTGGGTTTTGGTCAAAATTTTATCAAGTGGATCGGAGCTTGTATTTCGGAACCTTGGATTGCTCCCTTGGTGAACGGTAGGGCTGCTGAGTTTTTCAAAGCTTCTAAAGGGCTAAGGCAGGGGTGTCCCCTCTCACCCCTCCGCTTTGTGCCATAGGCTTCTGTCCTCAGCTTTTATTTAGAAAAGAAATAGCAAGATCAAGATATCGTTGGCCTGTGCATTGCAAGAGGGGTAAAGAGCATCAATCACGCCCTCTTCACTGATGATACCTTGCTGTTGGGGGCTGCAACTCCTCTTTCAGCAATTAAATTTAAAGAAGTGCTGGAAGACTACTATAAGGTTTCGGGCAGTGAATTAAATAAGGGAAAATGCCATATCTATTGCTGGAATATACCTACTCCATCCGCAAACTCCATTGCCAGATGTCTAGGCTTTGTTGCCTCTACATCTTTGCCCATATTTCATAAGAGGGCCTTGAGCAAAGACTGGTATCCTGAGATAGAAAAATTTAAAGCAAAAATGCAGGCCTGGGGATCCTCCTGTCTCAACATTGCGGGAAAATCAGTGCTCATCAAAGCGGTGCTTAGCAGCCTACCGTTATTCAAATTCTTTGTTCTCTTGGTGCCGGTGGGAATCATTAAGAAGATGGAGGAGCTCGTCAGAGTTTTTTTCTGGAAAGGAGGCAAACAAAACGAGAAGAGGATTCCCCTAGTCAACTAGGAAATTTTCATCAGACCGATTCAGGAGGGAGGGCTGAATTTCAAAGACCTCTATGCTCAAAACTTAGCCATGGGAGCTAAATTGATTTGGAAAATCATAGCTCCAATACTAGGTTGGGTTCAAATAGCACTGTGGAGAAAATATTTCAGAGGACCGAGACTTAGATGCCTAGAACAACCCAAGAATCATCTCAAAACCCCATTCAGCATGATCAGCAACAAAATTGGCCCACTTATAAGAAACCACTCCTTTTGGATACCGGGAAATGGAAAACACATTAACATGTGGGATGATAGTATAATGAACAGGCCCCCATTGGCAGATTCGGGTTCCATGACAGAGCTAAAGAGATGGATGGCAGATTCAAACATCAAAATGCTATGGGACCTCTCAAACTAGAGTGGTGACTGTTGGACGGGTTGGAAACATCTTCCAGTTCCACCCGCCTTACAAATGGAACTTGCTATGCTTACAACGATGATGCACAGGCTGGCTCCAATTCATGCACGAAGGAAAGATGTGAGAGGTTGGGATTCGAATCTGGTTGGCTACACGGTGGATCAGGGCTACACCAAGTGTATGGAGTGGCCTCACGTGCCTCCCAATCCTGCCCCCTGGGTTGGCATTTTGAAATTCCCTTCAATACCAAAAGTCGATCACTTCTGCTAGTTGCTTTGCCACCAAAAAATTCTAACAGACGAAAGGCTACAGAAAAGGGGCATTTCCGGACCATCAAGATGCATGCGATGTAAGGAAAGTTTGGAATCTGCCCTTCACCTCATGATAGAGTGCAAATTCGTAGGTTTCATTTGGCATGAGCTTCTTGGTTCATGGAATTATATGTTCACCTTCCCCCACTCTGTCCCGAACCTGTTTACGGGATGGATGGCCAGATATCCAGGCCCAAATGCAAAAAATAAAATCATCAAGGTAGCTTGGACTGCTCTACCTAAACTCATCAGCTGGCAAATCTGGTTGGAAAGGAATAGAAGGATATTCCGAAACAAGGAACAGGACTTCAGATTAGTTGCAAATACAGTGAAATGTTAGCTTATTGAGTGGCTGAGAGACAAAAGTGATGATTCAAATCTAAGCCAGCAGGACATTGATTTTGGAGCTGCCCTCAATTTCAAATTTCAAAAATCGAAAAGCACACCTACATCTCTCAAAGATTGGCAAATCAGGAAAAACAAAGAAGATTTTCAATCTTTGATGTCCAAGCTAACACTTCCTTCTCTCTTCTTTGATGGGGCAGCCAAGGGAAACCCAGGAATTGTTGGAGCAGGAGGGCTCATTATAAACCGAGAAGAAACATCTACACACAGATTTGCTTGGGGACTAGGCCACTCCTCAAGCATATAAGCTGAAGCGATGACCCTTTTTCAAGGAATCAAACTTCTCAAAGAGCTGGGACACAAGGAGGCAAATGTTTTTGGTGATTCCCAAGTTATTATCAAAGCAGTGGTGACCAATACTAATCCAGCAGATCTGTGGCTTGCAAGGACAATTACAAGGATCAAAGACATGGCAAAGTCCTTGAAATTGAAATTCTTTCATGTCTTGAGAGCAAATAACAAAGAAGCAAACATTGAGGCAAATAAGGCAGTCCAGTTAGCTGCCGAAACTATTCTCAGAGACAATGAAACCTTTTGGGACCCAATCCCCTAAAGATCCATGTTTTACTGCATTTTATTGAAACAGTTTGTATGCATTTATAAGATCGGGAATTCAACAGCAAAATTCCACACTATAAAATGTAAAAAGAGGCGTCTCATAAGCGTATGCGCTATGTTCCTCTTGCTGGAGAGACATTTAATAATCTGCCTCACTATTTGTAACTAGAATTGTGGCTCTTTGCCAGACATTTAATGAAATCCCATAACCATTTCTGTGTAACAACCAAAAA
>APFE030644574.1:0-16186 GCA_000404065.3 Pinus taeda | reverse complement strand
GCAAAAACCGATGCATTGGATGGCCCATGTACACAAGGGAATGCATGTCAAAAAATATATACAAGCATAACAAAAAACAAAAAAGATAAGACAATACAAACCACAATGTTCAAAGTTTGAAAGTGCATGCAAAAAAGTAAGAACAAAACACACATGGAAGACATTTTGCGGGTGCATTATGGTGTTTGGACACACTATGACCCAAGGACATGCGAGAAAAAAAATTTGAACTGCAGAAATGGGCAAACATAAATAAAGAAGAAAATTTTGGTTTCGCAACCCCGCTCACCACATACGACCCCTCTAATGACTGAGGGATAAGATCGTGTGGTTCAGATGGAGGATGCGAAGATTGTACAACACAATGATTTTCATTGTGTGTGACAAAGTGATGAGGAGCCTGGGAAGATTCAAAACTATTCTAATTGGAAGTGGAAATGACCTAAAGACTATGAGAACTTGACATAACCATCATCTCAGGCTGAAGTGCCTCAACAACTTGGGGAAGTTCCAATTGACTAGAAGATGGATGATCGAAGACCGGTGGCTTGGAAAGATAAAGAGTCGAAAAATAAAAATCATGATCAAATGAATCAATGAAAATATCACAATATCCATGATCAAAAAGTTCAAGATTACAAACAGAGGCATCCTCATGATCAAGCGAATCGTAAAGAGAGGATGATGGAAAACGAGAAATTTCACCCTCTATATTTTTAGAAAGATAAGATGAGATATTGGGAAGATCAGGGAAAACATATTTATCCTCTATACATTCAGAAAAAAAAAAAAAAAAAATCGGACATTCCATGTGTTCTAAGAGTGATCACAAACTGATTCTTCACAATATTTAATAGGGATGACATGATCGTGGAAGATGTCAGGATAATGAGAGAGAGGCGGGGAAGGAGAAGAATCATCCCTCATCGTAGATCCTTGTTCATCTATGGGATGCCACACATAATCATCATAAATGATATCACAAGTTGGATGCCCAACACTAACTCCATCCACAAATTGATCCTCAATCACATCAAAAGAAGGATTCAAAATAGGTGAACACAACAAATCACAATCCAGAAGATCAAAGGAACCAAAGGATCGAGGATGAGGAGATAGGAATTCATTGTAATCATCAGATTCACAGTCCAAACGTACTCTAAAATTCTGAGTATGTGGGTTGGGAGAAGATGGTGGTAGATCAGTGGATGAATTCTCAAATTCTCCTACCTCAACCCATGGAATTGGATCTGTTTGATGAGAAGGGATGGAGGGTCACTTGGAACAACAACTTCATTTGTATCAGATTTAGAATCTCTAATATCGAGGTATGTTGGAAGAGGTTTGAAACATTCAAGCTCATGCATATTTTTTGAAATGTGAACAAGATATAGGAACCTGTTAACTAAGAAAGACCAATTAACATCATTTTCTAGAAATTCAAAGCAAAAATGAATGAAACGATCAATAAAATACCGAACAGATTCATCAGGTGCTTTTCGCAAATTTAAAATTTTCTTGCATAGAGTTTCACAATCATACATATCAAAAGCATGACACAGTTCTTTGAAAATATGTTTGAAAGAGTGTATGGAGGCATCAGGCAATGTGCTACACCATTCTCGTACACATCCTTCCAACGTGAGAATGAACAACCTACAACCAACATCCTCATAGTGGATGTTGTGTTTTGTGCAGATATCAAGAAAATGGGCAGTGTGCTCGAATAAGGTTGTTTTACCCTCACCACTGAATTTCATATTTTACAAGTCATTAATAATTCTTGCCAACACTTTCATATTTGTGTGTCTATAAAAACATGCCGGGGTTATGATTTGGGGAGAAGTCATTAAATGAGTGTAGAAACTCAAAAACAAACTTCAAGGACTCATCTTGTCCTCTAGCCCTCCTTCTAGCGCTAGAAATGTTGACAGCGCTGGACTTGCCAACATTCAGGGGATCTCCCTGATATGAAGTCCCAACTAGACCTCACACTGTTTGGGGTAGGAGTCCCAACAGTGGGGTGATAACATTCTACCTTGGTTGCAAATATGCATAGAGTGGTGCATGATGTCTTTGGTGAGAACAAGTGTGAGAACCTACAAATAATCAAGTGCGATGCATGAACAATTCCAACACATGAAGGGAAAAGAGAGTGAGCCCCCTAGAAGCCTGTAATAGTACACAACTTAAAAGGAACACACGAGCATAATGACATCATGAGCTAACATGTGGAATAGTCCACAAGTTAAGGTGACGAATTAATACAACAACACGCATTCAACAACATTCGTAAAAATGAAAACAGAATAGCTCATAAGGATGAGTGTAAATTAAATAAGATAGATTTTAAATAAAACGAGAATAGTCCTACTATATTCATAACACATGCATAAAAGTGTGCCAACTGTGAGTTAATTAAAAGTGAGATTTTTGTTCATATATACACCATTGATGACCACTAGCCCCAATAGTGGAACATTAAAGTCAACAACACCTGCTTCTCCAAATAAGTATACTCCCTCTATGCTATGGAGAAGCCAAGGCTCTCAAAAAACTCCCAAGCTCTTCCTAAGCCTAAGCCTAGCTAAAAGCTTGTCTCCAAAATCCCCTTACATGAGTTATGAGGTTCTATTTATAAGAAGAGGGTGGATGACCCTTCAAATCCCCTTTGTAACCTTTGGACTACCCTCATGACTCTTCAACTTCTTTCAAATGACTCATTACATTACATCATGACTCTTCATATTCCAATATTGAGACTTGGAATTTCACTTACAAAATAATTGCAAATAATATTACAATTTACACTTGCACCCATATAAGACAAAATAGGGTAGAGACAACTTGACATCCTAACAAGACAAAACACTATGATGCTTGATTTTGGGGAAACTCTAGCTCAAAAACTTCTACTTGATGCTTCTCGGTCACATATTGGTGCCAAGCTTAGTACTATGCGATGGCATCCCCAAACTGCGTGATGGTGTCTGGCTAGAAGCGAACTCTAGCCTCCATAACATCTAGGTATAGTGACTTGGAACCAATTTCAACTTCCTCCTGAAGCATGCACAACATTGCTCTAACTTGGACATGATTACTGATGTAGTTATGAATGTTATTTTTGTTTATCTCCAAATCTTCCTTGGTGGCAATCTATCTCTGCTAGTCCAAGTACTCTTCAATCACCTACTAGACCTGGTTCATGGGTTTGTCTTTGGTGAGTGAGCCAACTGATGGGATATTGTGTGCTTTCACCAATACATCCAAACTACTATATAACCATACATACGAGGCCTGAATTTTACCAATAAAAGAGGCGAGCTGCTTGTTGTTCCGAATCAACTTCTGGACTCCCACTTTCTCCAGCTCTACCCGTGTCTTCAATTTCTTCCCCAAGTTAAGAGGTGCCCCTTTGTATCACATTTTCCATTCTTGCACATAGGTAATGGAAGCTCATATGTTCTAGAGAGTTTTAATGAAATATTTGTTTTGCTGCTGTAGGCCATGCAAAACGGAAAACTGCTTTATGTATACGCACAAACTCCTCATAGAGGTTCCACATGTTTTCTCCAAGTGTTGATACTTCAGAAAGCATCGCTGCTCTCATCTCCTCCAAGTAGACCTATGCAGAAATTGCATTCTATGCTATTGGGCAGAGTTGTTATGCCTCTTCCCTAGCAGCCTATAAGTTTTGTGCCAATTTCTTATTCTCAGCCATCAAATGCTGAATGTTTGATCTTGTTGCACTTGCAAAGCCCAAGTTGGCTTCACTAATGACATTTGGATTCTTCCTCATGTCCACTACTATCACCTTTGTCTAACGAATGTAGGTGATGCATGATCATCTGGAAAATCCTTTCTCTGTTCTTTAACAATATTCTTCTAGAACTCATCATATGACATATTGTACAAGTCCATTACTAGATCATCACCAAGGGGAACAACTTCACCTTCTATGAAAGGAGCTAGCTTTGCTATTGGAGGTGGTGGAGACTAAATGTTGACCTGTTGTGAGCTCGACATTAGGTCGAAATATTCATTCTGTGACTCCTTTTCCAACTCCACGTATGTAACTTCAATCAAGTCTTCAATTTGCTGAGAAAGCTCTCGATCTTGCATCTTCTCACCCTCCTCCTCAACTATTGGCTCATTTTGTTCTTGCTCTTCAACCTTTATTGGTGTTGTTTCTTTTACTATGGCACCTTCCCTTTCTTTTTCTTCCTGCCTCTGCTTCTCTTCTTGTTCTTTCCTCCTCTACTCTTGTTCTTCCTTCAATTTCTGTTTTTCTTCCTGCAACTTCAGTTCTACTTCCTACAACTTTTTCTTTTCTTTCTTCCTCCACTCTGATCTTTGTCCCCTCTGCTTCTTCTCCACTTCTACTGCTAAAGCTTCTTTCATAAGAATCAGATTCGCTTTCATCTTGCAACTTTTTTCTCACCATGGACTATAAAAAATATTTCTATTTCCCCTGTCTGGCATGGGATTGTTGCTTTCTACTAGTGTTGCTTCCAGAGTTGTTTCCTTCTGTGGAGTATCTTGTGAAGTCACTGCTAAACTGATAAGCTCGTGGGGTTTGGAGGCATTGTAGCAATTCCTCCATGGGTCTTCCTTTAGCCAATGAAATGCCCTGCTAAGCCACTTAAAGTGAATTCTCGCACAATGGTCTTTGAAAATACGATAGGGATCATACATATTAAAGTCTTGAGTACTGAATGCAAACTTCACTATCTCCTTTCCCTTAGTATCCGTGACTTTCAATCCAATTTTTAAAAGAAGAGTGGGCCATGGTCCTTTCATTTTCCTGTGAAAAGATGTTGACATCTAATAGATTTGACTGGAAAATATATGAAAATATAAAATATATCAGAAATAACAAGATTGAAATATAGAAATGCTTCTCTTTATTAATCAAAACCCTTGAGGTAGGGTAACACCATGCAATCACTCCTTAAGGAAGGAGAACACTCCACAAGCCATATGCTTGCCAATACAATAATCCTTGATGTCTTCAATGGGGAGTCTCTAGCCTCTATATAGGCTTCATACATACAATACCATGGGTCTCTCAATACCATACATACATTACCATGGGTTTATCACATTATTCCTAACTACTTGTGGTCCCTTACATGATGCGGGTTAACCACTTTATTTATTAACTATGGCCCACCACATTATTACACTATTCCCTTGGGTACCTCCCTCTGTACCCCATAATATGCCCCCTAGGTATACTACATGACAACCCTGTGGTAAGATGATATGAAACTTCTTGCATGACAAGGTTGTCATTGGCATACCTTGGCAAAGCATGCAACGAGTTCTCTTCGTCGAACACTCTAAGGAAGGTGCCACCTGGTGAGGAAAACCAATTTACAATATCTTCTATTGCCTCCATTTTTCCTCGTGACATGCAAGGTGGTTCTTCTTCAAACATGAGCTTGTAAATCGGAATGATGAAATGGTCAGCTAGTTGTTCCGTTACTCCTCAATGACTGCAATATGAAACTAGTTTGCAATAGATATGCACAACAGTTTCTCATGGTGTCCATGTCCAGTTCATGCCAGGAAACCAGTTTTGTGCACATATTACATCCAGTAAATATGCAAATATATAAAACCTTTCTTGCTCACCCTTGGGAGGATTTCGGTCCTGTGCTACATGGGATCTCAACTGTCGAGCCAACAGATCTGACCAATTGAATGACTTCCCCTTAATCACAACTTGGTTAAATAAAAATTCCCACCCTTTAGGAAAGGTCTCCATGCCTTGATGACCATGGATCCTGCAAGCTAAGATAACGAAGTGCTGGTAGGCATTCTTGAGATACTTTGTGTTGTATAGATGGGTGGGTGTCTGTCGAAACATTGATGCCTCTTTCACCCAACTTTTAACAATATCTCGTGTTCACATAAATGCTGGTGGCATAGAAATATGAGTCCATAAGTATAATTGGCTCAGGAAAATGATACATGAGTTGATAATATTCTGCTAGAAAGGTAGAAAGCTTCTGTTCGCTCACATTTATCAATGTCATGGTATTCTCATCAATGTGTGAAACAATCCAGCTGATGACATGCACATTGGAAGGCTAGATATCTGCATGCAACCCTATGTAGTCTTGACTACTGGATATTGAGATAAACTTGCCAGTGCTCTAGATCTGCCTGAAGGCTCTTTACTGAAAGAGCTTCATTAACTTGTTGCCATGTTAGTTTTCACTCCCTTTCTATAAACAGTTGAGTGTCCGCATACATTGAAAAGTCTACTGGTGTTTTCTCAACTGCTCTCCCAATATTGCTTTCAATGGTCTCTTTTGAAGCAACTCTCTTTAGTTCCATGGTAACAATGAATGTTGGAGATAAGTGCTCAACAATTGTGGTACTTGTGGGACAAAAAGGACACTCATGGTAAGAAAACATTATCCTTTTGCAAATCTAACTTTGCCACATGATCAAGCAGCAAACCAGGAAACTAGTGAGAGGGATTGTGCAATTTCCATCAAAAAGTAAGGGAGAATGACTATGGGAACAACACATTGCGTAGTCCCAATAGCCAAGGATGCATCCTGAGGCTTGAGACTGTGCAATTTGCAATTCAGCCTAGGTAGTGATCGGGAGAGACTGCACATTGCGTAGTCTCAATGGCCAAGGTGATATGTTGACCTTTGGAACTACACAATGTGCAGTTGGGCTAGCTTGTATTGCACACTACATAGTTCCAGAGGCAAAGATCTCATCTTGAGACTTAGGATTACATAGTGCCCAACTGGGCAAGGCAAAATATGGCCAAGGAAAGTGCAGATCTGCTCGGTGGAAGTGTGAAAAAACTAAGTGATGATGTGAGCTTGACTACAAAAATGAATAAGTATGAACGAATCAATGTAGATCAAGTGTAGAAAATGAACAAACAAAAGGAAAATCAAGTATGTGAGGAGAGTCGCTACAATGACGACCATTGGTGCAAAAACAAGAAAATTGATGTGACATTTGTGAAAGGAAAATGAAAACTTAGAACAACACTTCTACAATCTAAAATAATTTGAAATACCAACAACCATGAAGAGAAATAAGAAAAACAACACTCACACAAGAAAAATGACAAAAAGCAATAGAAAAAGTGTCAAAAGATGATAAAAGCGTAACTCACTCGGAAAAGCGACGAAAATGATCTCTAGAGGTGTCAATTAAATTTATTTTAGTGAATGAGGGTTTATGACACACATGCCTAAAATCAAGGAAAAGTGAGACTTTGCAGAAGTTTCTAAAATAGTGAGTGTGCCTCCTTCGGGCTACTAATACTGGATCTCTATTTTTTAAGGATTTTTTTTCTTCCTTTTTTGGGGAATCCTACCATATACATTGCTCGGAAAGATTGCACAATTATGGAGAGCTAGGAAAATTTCCGGCTCAGTGCACTGTGCAGTTTCTGAACTCTGTGAGGGATTATGTAGTTTTTGGGCTCAGTGTTGGGCTACCTTCGATACCTGTGCAATTTCTGAGATCAAGGCTGACTGCCATTCTGAACTACACAATTCCAATCATTAAGGCTGACAACCCTCATGGGTTGCGTAGTTTCAAAATATAATTAGGGCCTACATGACAATAATAATATAAGGGAACAACAATAACGATAGTAGGATTCTATGGGGCACAACAAAAAAGATTGTGGGATTCTATGGTGTCCGAAAATAACAATATAGGGGATACACCAGTGCTATAGGGACCTAACACTTGTTTTCTTGTGGGTTCTCCCTTCAATATCTGTTTCGAAAATTCAATTAATTCTTCATTTATTAGAAGCTATGGATAGTTGGCATCAATGGACATAAGTGTCATGCCACACATTCTAGTGAGGATTATAGAAATATTATGGAGAGGACTTCTGAAATCCATCCTCTCCTTATAAATGAGTTATAATTAGGTAATGCTTTATCAGTATTACAAATAGTAGTGCTTCATTTTCACATTTGATATTGGAGCTCTAGCATTATCCAGGAGATCAAGGAACCTTCGGTGCGGTCATCATCACTTTTCCGGGTGAGTTTCACTTGTATATGTGAAAATACCATTTGTAATACTGATAAATCACTACCTAATTTAAATGTATTAGTTTATGGACAATTTGGGGGCTTAAGATTCAGAGATGTAATTCCATCTGTAGTCAGTTATTAAGTGATGTAAAATTTTCCAAATTTTGTAAGTATTTTTTACGTATTTATAGATATAGGCATAATAGTTTAAATAGAAAAAAGAAAAAAACCAACTTTTTTTATCTCAAGGGAATTCTAAGGAAAATCATTTGTGTTAGTTATTTAGGTAGAATAGACCCTTATTTGATGTAACGGTTATGTCCACAACACATATTTTTATTAATACAATGTTCTTGTTCCGGTTAAAAAAAAAGTATGGTATGGGGTTGAGATATTTTCTTTACTGGGTGATCGAGTGATCAAGGTAGTTTATCTCTATTGAGAAAAAGCTTTTTGTATTCATATGTACTCTTTCTCATTGGATTAATAGAGTTCTCAACACATTCTTTGGTGTGTGTAAAAAAGTGTCTACTTTCTTGTATTTCTAATATACATAACTTTGAAATTTTCAAAAAGTTGGTTTGAGTCTTAGCGATCAAGCCAAATTGTTGAAAGAAGTTGTCATTGATGTTAGAGGTTGTCCAAATTAAAGAGAAAATTACATATTCAAATAACACATTTCAAAATACCGTTTTTGGATTTTTGATGCCCCATTTAGATACACTATCTTTGAATGCATTTTTACTCCATTTACCTAGCTCAAATTTAACAATAACATATATGGTTGGGAAGTTTATTCCGAGACATTTCCAATAGTATATGGCACTCCCCTAAATCCTCATGGTAGAGGAGGAATGGTTTTTCAAATATTCACTATACATTATGTCAAATTCCCAAACTAGTCTAGCCCTTTGCTTAAGCATGCTCAGATTCGTTCAAACAAGAAAAGAAAAGGAATTTTGAGGTTCATGGCTCATGAACCAGAAGTGAGAGAGCTAATTTGGAGAGACTTTTTAGGGAATGATTTTTGGCTTATTTTGGAAGGATTTTTGGATTTTTTTTTGAAAGTTTCTAGTCCTAGATAGAACACTAATTGTAGACCTGTTCTTGAGGGAAAAATTTTGTTCCATTTGAAGGTTGAATTTTAGAGCTGTGTAGAGGGACGAATTCCATTGTAGAAGGCCAATTTTCAAGCCTGTCTTGAGAGTAATGACCTGTTCTGGTTGAGGTCAAATTTTATGACTAAAGTTTTGGTACATAAAAGGCCAAACTTAGGCTCATTTTGAGGGTGAAATTCTGGTGTGTTTGAAGGTGAGTTTTAGGTCTTTTTTTGAAGATGTAACACAGTTCTTTGTTGAGGAGACCGAACCCTATGGAGGAGGAATAATTTTAGAAGCCAATTTCTAATTGTTCGAGGGCCAATTTTAGGTGCATTAAAGTCTAAGTTTTAGTCCTAGTTTGGGGCTTGTTGAGGCCGAGTTGTGCTAATAAGGAGGTTGAGTTCAAGGATCATTTTTTGAGGGAAGTTTTGTTGCTAAGAAGGCCATATTTTGTAAACCAAGTGCTTGTGTGAAGGACAAAGGATAAATTACTAGGATGGAAGAATTTATTTGACTAATATTGACTCTTATACAAGTTTTGGTGTTAACAAATCATGTTGTTGGTGCTTCCTTTCAGTTTGTGCTAATAAGCCAAAGAGTTGGTCCTAATAAATTTGAGTGTACACTTTATATATATTAATAAACAAATTCTGTGGCTGTCATGTAAAAAACTCTGTGTTATGTATATTTATGTGCTTTGGTTTATACTTGTGTATGCATTTACAATTTTTTGAAGTTAAAAATTGTTAATATTGATCCATGCCCCATCTCAGTATTGCTGAATATTTCAATAATTATTAGCAGAGCTAGGTTCTATCAGAAACAATTTGACCACTAGAATGTAGATCTTAGTAAGACTCATAGACAAGCAACCCGAATACACCAAACATGGTATGTAGTTGTTTAATGGGAAAAATTATGCCTTTCTGAGCATAAGGATGAGATTTTTATTACAAGCATAAGGAGTTGATGTTTAACAACTGCTTGTTGAAATACTGAGAGGGGGGTGAATCAGTATTTCATTCAATTGTTATAATTAATTTCAGTTAAGATTTGTTGACAATTACAACCAAAAAGTAAATAATAGGAATTTTATTCAGAACATATGAGGACAAGAATACTCTTTTTACAATAAATTGAGTACAATAATGTTGAGGGCTCCAACCCTCCAATTTACCAGGCTCCAACATGTTCTTTGCCAAGCTCCAACTTGGACTTCATGAAGCTCCAACCTCTAGGGCTTGTAGAGTCCAAATGTTGTCTTACCTTGACATCCCTTTTTGCCTATATTTCCTCTCTTTTTCCTATACTTATCACCTAAATAATGAAATAAACAATTTTTTTTTTAAAGGTTAGTAATTACATGTCTTCTTCTTCATGTTTATCTATATACCCTATTGTTTTGTTAAAGAATGCATTCAGATACAGAATTGGCATGTTTCTTCAACTAATCCAAATTTCTACAGCTACCTCCATTGTTCGCAAGGTTCAGAAGCTCTAGCTTAACGAAGAAAGATACAAATGGATAAGGAATGGTCCCCTCATGGATTTGTTCCTATTCCCTTGAACCAATTCATCAAGATGATCGTAGGATATCACGTTCAACCACCAAAGTCAACTACAAGATTGTCGTCGGGACAGAATCCGAGTTTCAACAAAATCTTATCGATTTGCTTTCAGAATAGAAAATAGATTGTTTAGCGACATAGTTTGATTGAAATAAAGATATTTAGGCTTGAAATTCTCATAATGTTATGCCAAAGACTTATTATAAAAACTATGGCCGCACTATGTTTTGGGTGTGCACCAGATGATGTAATTTTTGAGAACAATTTATTAAGTTTCATTTTGCAAGTAATAGACTTGGTTTTATGTTTGTATACGCTACGTTGATTGGAGATTGGTGAATGATTAATGGAGGGCCCCTACGACCAATAACATGTCTTTAATTGATTGCAATTAGATTCCTTTCAATACTTGAATAATTTGTTTTGTGTGAAGAAATGTAGTGTGATGAGTTCACCAGTGAATCATTATATGTATAAGAAATTTCCTTTTCTTTATACCTAGTTTAACTCTGCTATTTGATTTTCTTTTTATCTATTGTAGTCCAACTGTTTTTACTTCATAGCGTAGTTGCTCCTCAGAATGTCTTGTTTGGATGAACTTGAATAAGTAAAAGAGTGAGAGTCTTCTCCTTAGTAATTGAATTCAAACAATATTCCTTTACATTTTGATAGAAAAAATTTCTCTTGCACTTAGTAAATTACAGTTGCAGCATAAAAATTCAAGACAAAAATCCAAAACAGTCTAACACAAGTAAAGTCTAGAATTACTCTCATATCATCCATAAACTGATTCAATAGAGAATAAATCCTAAGAAATTAGCTGATAACTTTAGGTATTAAGCCATTAATATAATTAACGACATCATCTCCATACTAATATTAAAGTTTAGATCCTAACAAGAATATAACGACATAAGAAATAAATTCTAGCACATATAGTGCACTTGTACTTCATTAGTATACCTGTCGTGGTTGATAATTTATGATTGAAAATTTAAAGACATTAAATTGGCCAAACATTTTGGCACTGTTTCCGGGGAAGTACAAATAGAAGTTAAGGAAAAAACTCATTAATTCAAAACATGATATGCGTAGGGATAGAGACTCTAGAGGTAGATTTGTAGGGCGAGGAAGAAGTGTAATTCCCACAAATCCACTCACTTCACCACAATTTCGAGAATCCACACCAGCTAGTCAAACTCAAATCCCATTTAGAGGTCAACAAAGACTTCCTAAAATCTCAAGATCAGAAATCCAATCCATAACTTCACCCACTTCCTCTACTGAAGTTGTAATTGAAGAAAATCATACATCCCCAACTACAGGAGTAATTTTTCTATCCTCCACTGGTGAACAAATTTTGGGAGAAAAATTAGAAGTTCCTAGTGAAGAAGAGGAATAGGAAACTTATTTTGAACAACCATTGATAGAGGAACCAGAAAGAATAGAAGAACACTATATTAGTTCCAAAGAATCTATCATGGTTGAAGAAGGGGAAGGAGAGGTACACAATTTCCATGGCAAGGAAAATAGGATTGGAGGAGGTAGGGGTAGAGGTAGAGGTGGAGATAGGAACAGAGGATGGGGTAGAGGCAAAGGAAACCAAGATACTTTTGGATTTCCTATTCTTGATGAAGATACAACCCTCACAATGAAAAATATATCACCCTCAATTCTTCCTAATTTCCACAGGAAAAGAAACGAAGGCCCAGAAACATTTCTCTTCGAATTTGAATTATTATGTAGATCATATGACTATCTGCATGATGCTCAAAAATTAAAGATTATTGTATGCCTAGTAACCTTAAAGATGAAGTCTTAAAAATGACACAAAAAGAAGATGAAAATATTGAAGATTTAGTAGAAAGCTTTGTCTACAATGTTAAAAGAGAAAAAATGGATAATTTGGATGAGGAAACCTTAAAAGCCCTCTTACTCAGAGCTATTAAAGATGAGTGGATAGATCTCCTTAGCCTAACTGGGAAGGGAGATATTTCCCAACTACCATTTGCAGATATTTGTGATTTATGTGTAAATATCTCAAGGGATAACGCACAATTTGGAAGGAATCCTAGAGGCCCTCCCTTGTCAAGAATTAATAAATCTGCAGCTGGGATAGTCAGCAGGAAAGAATTAGGAAATTTGCTTGATACCTTCAAAAAAGATATTTTAGGGAGCCTAAGTGAGTAGATAGACACCCTTAAAATACAAAACAAGCAAAATTATGAAAATGCTGCATTATCTATCTTCTGTCCTAAATGTTGAAACAAACACGCTCTAAGAGAATGTCCCTTAGATTCAAAAGCCATAGAAACTTGTGTCATATGTGTAGATAATCATGATATGAAGGAATGTCCTTACTTACTAGGTCTCAAGGTTGTATTTATGATGAAGGAATATCAGAACCAGTAGACCCTCTTTACTTTATAGCTAAGAGACCATGGCAAAACCCCCAAATAAATCAATCACAAGGGTTCAGACCACAAAAATTTTCTCAGTATTCACAAAATAATTGGAATCCAACCTGCCAGCCTTGCGCTCAGCCACACTCACAACCTTGGAATCAAGGATGGAAAAATCCTTATGGAGCCTTTGCTCAATATCAACAATACTCGCCATCCTATCTTCCACCACAATTTCTACCACCATCTAATCAAATTAACACAACGAACCAATTACCACAAATTCCAGTTTAGAATCAAAACCCACAGCTCTCCCTACCATTTCCACAAAAAAAAAAATCAATTATCCGTTCAACCACTTCTGAATCCTAATAATAAAATACCACAACAACCTGTGTACAACATGGAGGGGCAAAGTCCTCAAACTTATGTGATAACTCCACTAGACCTAAATGATGTCCAATTAAGCTTTGGAAGAGTGTTACCAAGAAAACCCCTTGTTGTCATTCAAGAAACAAGATCCGATCTTCAAAAACACAAAAACCAATCAGAAGAAGGGGAGACATCTATCCCTTAGAAAGAGAATAAACAAACAGAATATGTTCCAATAAACACTCCAATCATAGAACAACCCTCGTATCAATTAGACCACCTTTCCCTGAACGGTTGAAAATTGATGAAGGAGTAGAAAAACAAATTATCTTGCCTGATTACAATATGATGGATGAATTGAGAAATGTCTGTATAAAGATTCCTTTATTACAAGCCATAAAAGAAATACTAATTTTTGTGAAAACAATTAAGGAACTAAGTACACAAAGATTAAGAAGAAAAAGAAAAGACATAAAAAGAATTCAATTAGTTGGAAAAATTGTAGACATTATGATGGGGAAAATGACAATTGAAAAGTATTTAGATCCAAGCAGCTCCATTGTAAAAATTCACATCAATGGAACATAAATACTGAACACATTGATTGATCTAGGAGCAACCATCAACATAATGAGTAACAAGTTATGGACACAGGCTTCTTAACCTTCAATACACACCAACCTTATTGCCATTAGCAGATAGGTATGTGATTAAACCTGATGGTGTGTTGGAAGATGTTTGTGTATCCTTAGATTCTTGGGAATATCCAGTTGATTTCATGGTCTTAACATCCAAGAATAATTTAGGAGGACATCCATTAATTCTGGGAAGACCTTGTTTAGCTACAACTGATGCTTTCATCGGTTGTAGATCAGCTGACATGTTTATCTTAGATGTAATTTCTACAAAGAAATTTACACTATACCCTCCTACAAGGACAACAATAGATACAAAAACTGAAGAATGGATAGAAGATGAAGAAGATATACAACCTATTTTTACTACTGAACAAGTAAGAGAAGAAGACCAAATCCTAAACCTACTGAAAAATAATGAATCTTCCTCACATTATGATCGTAGTCGCAATGAGTATCTCTCATCTAAATAGGTATCATTGCTCTCCATGGAAAAATTTGGGAATTCCTTGATAGAAATCTTTCCAGGGAAAACCTTGAATGTTAATAAAAACCTAGAAGAACTGCAAAAGAATTAATTGATAGAAATTTTACAAAAACATTCTTTTGCTTTTGCATGGGAATACACTGATCCAGATTTAAACATGAACGCAATAAATTACAGAGATAACCATAAAAAATATATATGTAGTGGAAATAATACTTCATTTCATTACTATAAAATATTGAAATATGCTTACAAATAGAAATGGAAATAAACTAGCTAGGGCGATGGTAGCTTATCTCTTAGAAGAGATGTGGTGGCTACATGCTTCTAAATTGTGTTACAAGGAGGCTCAAAGGCCTATTTATTGTTGAGAAACAATGGAAACCCATAAACATCCAAAAACCTAAACCTAGAGGATGAAACACCAAACTATGGGCCCTGTTTGGGTAAATTGGTACATCAAATTCTTGGGGTCGTAACTTTGGCATCCGATCTCTGTTTGACACGTGCAATAGCTCATTAGAAAGATCTGTCCAAGGAATATAAATTTGGGAAGAGAAAATTTGGTTTGACACCCATGTTACTCCCGGTTTTCCCAAAAAAACATTGTTTAGGGCCTCAAAACGACTCTGAAAGTTCAGGACCGGAAAAACTGCTAAAAATAGTAAATTGTGCTACGATTACGGAAACTAAAAAACTGAAAGAGACAGTTGTGGGGATCGAAGTGGGATAGGTGGATGGCCACCAACACCCACCTAAATCATACACTGACATGAGAGGGATTGATCCTAAAACTTGCATACATCATATCTACATTGAACAGAATGCAACACCGGTTAGACAGCGTCAGCGGAGAATGAACCCAAATTTAAAATAAATTGTTAAGGAGGAATTGCAGAAATTTTGAAATGTAAATTTCATCTATTCAATATCCAATATTCAGTGGGTTTCACCCCTAGTAATAATTCCTAAGAAAAACAAAAAATGGACAATATGCATCGATTACAGGGAACTAAATAAAGCAACATTAAAATACCACTTTCCACTACCTTTTATAGATCAGATCTTAGACGCATTAGCAGGAAAAAAATATTTTTCCTTCTTGGACGAGTTTAGTGGATATAACCAGATTCAGGTAGCCCCTGAAGATCAAGATAAAACTACATTCACTTGTCCATGGGGAACTTATGCTTACCGAGTACTTGCCCTTAGATTATGTAATGCTCTAGCAACATTCCAAAGAGCAGTCCTCAGAATTTTCTCTGATCTTATTCATTATTCTGTGGAAGTGTACATGGATGATTTCACAGTTTACGAAGATTCTTTCAATGAAGAACTGGAGAATTTAGAAAAAGTATTAATAATATGTAAAGAAACAAATCTCTTGTTAAGCCATGAAAAATGTTTCATGATGTTTAACAAAGAAATTGTTTTAGGTCATCATATTTCAGGAGATGGAATTATGTTGGGTCCCCATAATACTAGTGATTACCTCATTACTATTGTAGTTGTACCCCTTATTAATATTGTTGTGCCCATATTGTTACTATTGTGCCCCATAGAAGCCCACTATTGTTATTATTGTG
>APFE030644563.1:6441-22384 GCA_000404065.3 Pinus taeda | reverse complement strand
TTGGGATTCTCGTGGACTCATGTGTTGATGGTGTGTTTCTCAATGTTCTTTTAAGATTTGTTATGTGATTCATTTCCTTTCTTTACTTCTGCACATTAAACAAATGAAGTGTTAAAGTAAGAATTCATGCTTTCCATGCTCTGCGTTTAAGTTTGTTTAATTTCAATGTTTTCTACTGTCTAAAGAGAATTCAAAGTTATTGTTTGCTCTATTTAGCTCTCTTTCTTTCATTCCTGACCATCCATTTCAGTTAAAGGCATCAACACTGTCTCCTACCTCGCCCCAAGGAACCCCCTGCAAAAACTGTGTCCCATCCCCGCACCCAAAATTGCCCTCTCCTCAATTTGCCACCAAAAACCCAAAAACCCCAAAATCAATCTTTCTAATCAGTTTACTAGCCTAATATCAGTGTTACCTTATTGGTCATCTCATCTATTGGCAATTTTACGAGATAGACCGGAGAGAGCCTTCTCCTGCCCCGTAGGGCTAGCTACGAGGCTAAATGGTTTGATGTAGCCTTGAGGTTTACCTTTCTCAGCCTGAGGTGAAATTTCAAGCGCTAACACTTGGGATGAACAAATTATTTAAGTTGCAGGAGTACA
This sequence comes from Pinus taeda, assembly GCA_000404065.3. Taxonomy (NCBI): domain Eukaryota; kingdom Viridiplantae; phylum Streptophyta; class Pinopsida; order Pinales; family Pinaceae; genus Pinus; species Pinus taeda. Next base: position 21,782 of record APFE030644563.1, on the reverse strand, counting down.
CAAATAACATGAAGGATTGAATAACTATCTTCATCTTGAAAGGTAAAGAAGACATTTGGTGGGAAGATTTTAAGTAGGTTAAAGAAATCAGGAAAAGTGACTTGAGTTGGTGGGAATTTGAGAGACTTTTCAGGAAGAAGTACTTGTCAAAAAGGTACTACAATAGTAAGGAAAAATAATTCTATGAGTTAAATATGGGATCAATGACAGACAAAGAGTACATGACCAAGTTTATGGAACTATTGAGGTATTTACTATATCTTCCTGATGAGAATACTAAAGTTAAAATATTTTTTAGTGGTTTTCCACTAGAATTTAGAGATCAGATTGAGAATAACGAGCCTCAATCACTTGAGGAAGTTATTCAGAAAATGAAGCATTGTTATGAATAATCAAAATGTAAGAATGAATCTCAGCATGGATGGAATGGAAAATGCAAAGTTAGAGGTAAATGGAAGCCTAAGAGGATAAGGCCTCAACATGGAGATGGAAAATAAAATGTGGCTCCGCAAAAGAGGTTTAATGCAGCTAGATAGTGTTATCGAGAAATATAGTGTCCATGCAGAGCTACTAGTCCCACTAAGATGGGTAGCTATCTTAGAACCAAACAAACTAAAGTTACTTTCATTTTCCTTTATGAGAAGTAGATAGGAGAGGAGCGAAGAATACTAACCTCAATCTTTCACTTGGTTCCTTGCTTGTTCCTTCTCCCCTCTGACAGATCTTTGCCGCTCCTTCCTTGCTTACCCCGCTTTAAAGAGTATCTAGGGGAAAAACAATAGAAATTGATGTTGAAGTTATCGATGGAAACCTCGATTACAACATCCTACTGGGAAGGCCCTGGATTTATGCTATGGCTGCTGTTGTGTCGACATACTTCAGAAAGATTGCATTTCCTTTTCAAGGAGGGATTACAATCATCAACCAACAAACCTTTCTCCCCAACATTTCACAAGTTACGAGAAGCATTCCGATGATCCACAGAAGCTCTCAGTCGCTTCAAACTATCGAATTAAGCCTACTAAAAGACCCTACATTGATGGGTACTTTTTCCCTACCGCCTCCAAACAATCTGGTGGAAGTGGCCACGGTGGGAACCTGCAATATGATGTCTTCTAGATTTAGAAGATTCCTGAACATTTTGACAGCATGGATCCTCACCATTTTAGAAATATTGTAGCAATCAATTTTCTTGGCCTCGAGGGCAAACCCAAATCAACACTCATCGAGTGTTTGGATAGATAGGTCTAAGGAATATGGTATCTCTTCAGATCGTTGGTCGCATATACATTCTACAGACGAAGGAATCATTCAGTCAATGATGATAGGAGAGGCACCATGGGAAGATTACCATCATCGTTCCCATCTTCCGGATTACCACGAAGATTATTCTGGCAACCTTAATCATCCTTCAATTTTTGATTTTCTATCAAATACTATAAATACGGTGGGTTATGAGGATAGTTCTTTTACTATGTCAACCTCATAAAAAAATGAAAAAATTCCCTTTCCAAATCAAGCCTTTGATTACGATCTCATAAAATCCAAGTCGAGTCTTTCAAAGATATCGAAAGTAAACCTTCATTCCAACCACTGTGTGGAATGCAATGAAGCTTGGGGGGCATGCACCTCGATTTGTGTTACTATGATGGGGGCATGCGAACTTATAACAAGCATATTTTTTCATTTCAAGCTTGTGTAAACATGAAACTAAATCTGAGCATATGTTGTTGCATGGTTCAAGCTCATTAAAAAATAAACTAGGTCACGAGCAGTGTTACTGTAGGGCTCAAGCTCATTAAAAAATAAACCCGCCATGAGCAGTTTTGCGCGAAGTTCAAGCTCGTTAAAAAATAAACCTAGCAATGAGCATATGTTCTACCAGAGTTTAAGCTCATTAAAAAATGAACCCACCTTCAATAAATAACCATTGCGAACGCATTATCATCAACTTTTGAGCCTTGGTCGTGTTCTTATGATCACCTCCACTCTGTTTTTAGCCGATAATATGCCTCCATTTGATTGTTTACCCCTTTTGAGGAACAACTGTGATGATTGATTTTGTTAGCTATCTTCTTTACACTGTCGTGATTGAAAAGTTCCAAACCTTACCTGGAACCAGCTGCTACCTGAAAATTTCACTCGTTCCTCAAAAAAAAAGTCTCCTTTAAGCTATTTTCATCTAACTCGTAAAATATGAAAATATTGCCGAGCAATTGGCCTCTCCAGCTCGTTAAAGATATCGAAAGTGCTATCCCTCCTCTAGATTTTAATATTTTTGGACCTGAGGGATTATTACACAAAAAGATCGAGTGATTTTATTGTTTGGCTCATTAAAACTATCGAAAATTCATCCCTTTCATATTATTTTATACTTTTTCAAACTTAAGGGACAGGTTTACATCAATGGCATTCAACCGAAAGATTTTACGTGGTGTTCGACGCCAAGTCCCATTTTCACATCATGTGAATTGTAATATCATACCTTGAGGGTCATCATCATTATCGGTGATTCCTCTCACGCCTGTTAATAGCTTACATCGTCAGCTGGTAATCAGGCGATGTCTTTCCATGTTCGACTCCAGAACATTTTTCACATGGATCGACTTGTACTACGGGCAAATATTGAACAAGTTTGAAGACCCCGGATCTAGTTTCATCCATCCGGGCTACGATATATTCAAGAAAATAAAGACATCAAATGCACATCATTGCTACATAGATGATCATTCGAATCAAAGGATGATGGCTCTATCCGAATCATTAGTCTGCTACATAGACGGTTGTCTATCCTATGTACATGAAAATGAATTTATAAAGCTGAGCATGGGAATGCCCACCTCAGCTAGATCATGAAAATATTATGAAGATAATGTATTGTATTGTATCTTATTACAGGTTTCCTTCCAATTCGAAAAACCTCGGATCCTCATGATAAAGCATTTCACCCGACATAAAAAAATTAACGACCTCATGCTTTAGGGGGCAAATATTCTAGACATATTTGGGCACTGCAACCCCAATCATATATGTCCATAAACCAAGGCCTTATAATTCCCTAAAACTGTTGTTTCATACCCTAAAGGAAAAAGGTCAACTGATTACATCATCTCCCAGAAGTTCTCCATGGAAAACTTCTCAGAACAGGTCAAAACTGGACCATACAGACTGCTTAGTGCAAAGGGTGCGATGCCTCTCACCTGCCACATGAAAAAAGTGCAATGCATACTTAAAAGCCCTTCTATAGGGTGTGATGGGTGAGAATAGAAAAATGGTAGAGATAGTTTGCAAGGTGGATGATCATGGAATCTTCCAGAAACTTCTCCTATGACACTTGCCTCTCTGAATTCGCCCAAGGATGAGTAAGAGATCATGAATCTCCAAGTGGAATCAAGAAATATCAAAGAGAAGACACTAATCAAAATCCCAGAAGCTAACTCACCCCCTATAATCATCTATATATGGATCCCTCATCCCAGAGATCCAAAGGCTGGAATCTTGTATCTTGTAAAGAAGTGTTGTTGGTTTCTTGGTGGAACATCATAGTGTTGGGTGATCTAAGCTTTTCATGAGGTGAAGAAGGGCTTTCATGCTGGGAGGATGACGCTGGGTCAGATGAATGGGTTGTAATCCTCTCTTCTAATCTTTTTATCAATAAAGCTATTCAAGTTTTCCTCCACATTCTTGTATGTTTGATGATATATGCATTTGTGTGGTCAATATATATCTGGTCCTATATTGTTTATGATTGTAGATCTTTGTACTTTGAAGGTATTATGTTGCTTTGACTTTACAGGTACTCTTTAAAGTGGGTAAGCAAGGAAGGAGCGGCAAAGATCTGTCAGAGGGGAGAAGGAACAAGCAAGGAACCAAGCAAAAGATTGAGGTTGGTATTCTTTCCTCCTCTCCTATCTACTTCTCATAAAGGAAAACAAAAGTAACTTTAGTTTATAAAGATTAGAAGAGAGGATTACAACCCATTGATCTGACCCAGCGTCATCCTCCCAGCATGAAAGCCCTTCTTCACCTCATGAAAATCTTAGATCACCCAACACTATGGTGTTCCACCAAGAAACCAACAACACTTCCTTACAAGATGCAAGATTCTAGCCTCTGGATCTCTGGGATGAGGGATCCATATATAGATGATTGCAAGGGGGTGAGTCATCTTCAGGGATTTTGATTAGTGTCTTCTCTCTGATGGTTCTTGATCCCACTTGGAGATTCATGACATCTTACTCATCCCTGGGCGAATTTAGAGAGGCAAGTGTCACAGGAGAAGTTTCTGGAAGATTCCATGATCATCCACCTTACAAACTATCTCTACCATTTGTCTACTCTCACCCATCACACCCTTCAGAAGGGCTTTTCAATATGCATTGCACTTTTTGCATGTGGCAAGTGAGATGCATCGTACCCTTTGCACTGAGCAGTCTGTATGGTCCAGTTTTGACCAGTTTTGAGTAGTTTTCTATGCAGAACTTCTGGGAAATGATGTAATCAGTTGACCTTGTTCCTTTAGGGTATGAAACAACACTTTTAGGGACTTATAAACCATTGGTTTATGGACATATATGATTGGGGTTGCAGTGCCCAAATATTTCTATAACAAATAGGGACATGGGTCACAACAGCAACAAGAACATAGAGGTGAGGGCACTGGTCAGTTGGAGTGTTGGACATGTAGTGAGGAACACCTTAGGAGAGATTGTCTATAGCATAAGGGTGGAAGGCCTAAGATATATAGTACATAGGAGGTACAAACGGTTTGGGAGTTGGCAAGAGTATTCCATGTATCTATGTGAAAATGGAAAATGGGCAAGTAGAACACCATCTATTTATCATTGAGATGTAAAGTAAGCTCTCTGATCAAGTTATTTATATTTTTATTAACCCTAGATCTAATTATAGCTATGTTAGTCCTAGATTGGTGGATAAGTGTGTTTGAATAAGGAATTGCATGCAGAGTCTTTGTTAGTGTAGTTGGTTATAGGTACAAAGAAGTGAGTCCATCATTGGGTAAGACCTTGCACATTTGATTTAAATGGTATGCATACAAGAAAACATTTAAATGTATTACCGTTGGGTTCATGGAATATGTTATTTGGCATGGATTGGATGTACCTACATAGAACCATGGTAGAATGCTATGAGAAAGCTATTGAGTGTGTTGGTGACAATGGAGAACCAAGAGTATTACAAGATAAGAAGAAATCCATATCAGTTAGGATAGTGAGAGCTCTGCAAGAAAATCGCAGCTACAGGAAAGGGTGCAAGATATTTGTAGTACATATTTCTATTGATAAGGGTAAGGAGGCTGAGGATGAAGATGTGTTGAAAAAGTACCCAGTTTTGCAACAGTTTCAGGATTTATTTCTTGAGGACATTACAGAGTTTCCACCTCACAAGGAGGTAGACATTTTGATTGAGTTAGTGCCAGGGGTAGCTCTAGCATCAAAAGAAACTTACAGGATGAGCATGCCTGAGTTGGTTGAATTAAATTTGTAGACAAAGGAATGTTTGGAAAAGGATACATTAGGCCAAGTGTATCACCTTGGGGAGCACCGATCTTGTTTACCCTCAGATTATGAATTGATTATAGCAGGGAAAATTTTAAGGATGGAAATTTCTATTAAAGTTTAGAAAACTTGGCAAATCCCACTAGTCCATAATATGAAATCTGTAAAATATTTGGAGATATTTTTGTAAAAATATTCAAATTTATAATATTTTTATATAGCCTATATATAATTTTTTGGCGATTTTTAGGGTAAACTAATTTCATTCTATAAAATTTGGGTGAATAATTTTTACAAAAAAATGAAAATTAGTGAATCTTTTTTTGGAAAAGGTATAGAAAATCAGACCATGGGCGAATATTAGCCGCTAAAATTTTCCCTGGATTACATGCAATTGAATAAAGTGACTATCAAGAACATATATCATTTGCTGAGGATTGATGACTTGTTCAATCAGCTGAAGGCAGAGGAAGTTTTCTTGAATATTGACATGAGATCTGAATGTCATCAGATAATCATCAAAGAGGAGGACATTTACAAGACTACGTTTAGTACTAGGTATGGGCATTATGAGTTTGTTGTAGTTCCATTTGGTTCAACTAATGCTCTAGTTGCATTCATGTGTTTGATGAACAGTGTGTTGCGTCCATATTTTGGATAAGCTTTTTATTGCTTTCATTGATGATATACTTGTATATTCTAAAAATGAGGAAGAGCATGCCGAGCATTTAGTATCAGTATTGAGATTATTGAGGGAGCATCAGTTGTATACTAAGCTCAACAAGTGTAGTTTATTTCAGACTGATGTGCACTACTTGGGGCATGTTGTCTCAAGGGAGGCATTGTAGTAGAACCAGAGAAGGTATGGGCCATCATGAAGTGGGTAGCTCCTAAGAATGTGGATGAGGTAAGATCTTTCATGGGTTTGGTAGGCTATTATAGGAGTTTCATCAAGAACTTCTCATAGATTTCTTATCCCATTACATCATTTCAAAGAAAAGGTAAGAAGTTTGAATGTATAGATGAGTGTAAGGATAGCTTTGAGCATATTAAGCAGTTGTTGATGCATGCACTAGTACTATAGATTGTAGATATAGACAAAGAGTTTATGGTATGCACAGATTCTTGCAAGAGAGCGCTTGGTGGATTCCTTATGCAGGATGGACAGGGGGTATGTTATGGGTCCTGGAAACTAAACAAGAACAAGCAAAAATACATGACACATGATCTTGAGTTACCAACGATTATACATGCACTGAATATGTGGAGGCTCTTGTCGGATGGACTTGTAGGATAAGATCTTACAGGAAGGACAACAAGATGTCAAATATATAGAGATTGTGCATAGGTTGCAACAAGGTGATATTACAGGTATAAGTATAGGTATCGGTGCAAGTAAAAGTACATGTAGTGGTATATGTATAGGTCATGTTACATGTATAGGTACATGTGTTAGTACAAGTACATGTAGTGGTACCAGCATAGATGGAAGTAAAGGAATAAGTGCAAGTTCATGTGGCATGAAATATCATTTACAACAGATGGATTGGTCAAGTTCCGAGTTTGGATATATGTAGTAGATAACAGTGAGCTCAAGAAGGTGATCTTGAGGGAATTTCATATGAAGCCATATTCATCTCACCCAGGTTCTGAGAGGACACTGACAACAGTGAAGAGAGCTTACTATTGGCCTAACTTGAAGAGGCATGTAGCAAAGTTTGTTACTAGATGTTTCAACTGTGAGCGAGTGAAAGAAGAATGTAAACATCTAGGTGGACTGCTACACACTGATCATGATTCTAGAATGGAAATGGGAGGTTATTTGCATGGACTTCATGATAGGGTTTCCAAAGACACCAAAGGAGCATGATTCAATCATGGTCATTGTGGATAGGTTAACAAAGGTTCCACACTTAATTCCAGTGAAGTATATGTTCTCACCTAGTGGTGTGGAAAAGTATTCATCTGAGATGTGGTTAGACTACATGGTGTTCTGAAGAAGATTATGTCATACATGGATTCAAAGTTCACTTCCAGTTTTTCGGAGGAGTTATTTGAACATTTTGGCACAGAGTTCTCCTTCAGCACATGTTATCATCCACAGATAGATGGATAGATAAAGAGGGTCAATAGGATATGCTGAGGATGTATGTGATGCATCAGCAACGGAACTGGGAAGAGTATATCCCTTTCGTAGAGTTCACATACAACAACAATTATCAAGAGTCATTAAGGATATGTCCTGTTGAGGCATTGTATGGGCTGTGTTGTAACACTCCTATCTACTGGAGTGATCCGGTTAGAACATTATTTATTGGACCAAATATGTTGGCGGACATGGAATAAGAGATGTAGTGATCAAGAAGAATCTAATGGCAGAAAAGGATAGGAAAACGAGTTATGCAGATAGGAACATGTTGTTCATGGAGTTCGAGGATGGGGAACATGTGTACTAGTGTATCAAACCAAAGAAGAGCTCCTTGCATATTGGCTCATGTGCCAAGATGGCACCATGGTTTTGTGGACCCTTAAGTGTCATTAAGATGATTGGCTTAGTAGGCTATCAACTTGCACTGCCTTTGACAGTGAAAGTCCACAATGTTTTCCATGTATCTTTGCTTAGGAAGTACATTAAGGATGTTGATCATGTAATTGACTGGTCTATATTGCAGGTGGAACCAAATGGAAAATTCTAGCTAAAGCGTTAATGTATATTGCAGAAAAATGTGCTCATGATCTCGAACCAAGCAATTGAACAAGTTAAAGTGCAATGGAAGTACTTTGGGCCTAATGAAGCTACATGGGACATGATGGATCAGATGTGGGCCGTGTATCCTTCCTTGTTTACTGGTTGAGGCAAAGAAACTTTGGCATGGTGGTTTGATGATTTCTTATGGTGGTCTTGTGATTGCTTATGGTTGTTTATTATTTTCTTATGATGGCTTGGTATATGCTTCAAAGTGGTTTAGTATTTTCTTTATGTTAGCTTAGCATATGATTTCAGGTGATCGATATATGCTTTATGATAGTTGATATATGCTATATAATGTTTTGATATATGCTTATATATGATGCTAGTATATGTTTGATATATGTTTTGGTATATGATTTGGCATATGTTTTGGTATCTATATTTATGGTGATGTTGCTACATGAACACCCGTGTATGGATGTAAATACTGTCACGAGTTTTGTTATAAAGCTCCACTATGCGGTGTGGGTGCCATGTCATTATGGTTATGTTAGCATGTTATTATGCTATCATGTGGGTATGTTATCATGATGTTATCATGTCATTTGGATTGGAACTCAGTAGGATGGTTAATGTAAATACCATAATGAGCTTTGATATAAAGCTCCACTATGCGGTATGTTCTCATGTTATCATGATGTTCTTTTGTCTTTAGAAGATATTTCATTATAAATACTACATCGAGTTGTGTTATAAAGCCCCATGAGAAGTATGTCTTCTTTTAGCAAGTTCCTGAGGTATGTGTGTGATTCAACAACAAGGATGGTGTCCCCCAAAGGGGAGGGTTCTCTAATAGCCCTAGTGAAAATTCCATGTAATAAAAGTTAAAATCAATAAACATGGATGAATGGGACACTTATTCCAAGCTTAATGTTGGGCAAGACATCCTAGGAGGTCTTCATTTGGTTTTTTATAGCTAAGGAAATTGGTGAAGGAAATGGCTAAGTATTTGAAAAGGAAAAATGGCATTTTTGGTACAATTATTTATGAAAATAATAGAAATTAACATGGAAAATTTTAGGGGCTTATATTCGCCTAGTGGGCCAATTTTCCATGATTTTTCCACAAAAAAAATTCACCAAATTCCAATTTTTATAAAATACGATTCACCCAAATTTTAAAATATAAAATTATTTTACCTTAAAAATTGCCAACATTATATAGAGACTATATATAAAATCATTACAAATTTGAATAATTTTACAAATATATCAATAAACATTTTAAAGTTTTCATATTAGGGATTAGTGAGATTCACCAATATTTTTAAACTTCAAGAAAAATTTCCATCCTTAAAATTTTCCTTGGAAATTAGGAGAAAAATGAGGTGAAAGGTCAGAGGATTCATGTGAGGAGGAAAATGAAGGAAAAAAATGAAAAATGAAGAAAATAGAGGCCTCATTCATAAAATGGCTTTTAAGGATCAGCTGGTAACCTTTTTTCAGTTTAGATTTGGAGCTCTTTCATTGTTCTCTCTCTCTCTCTCTCTCTCTCTCTCTCTCTCTCTCTCTCTCTCACACACACTCTTGGACACTTAGAGTATTCTTGGAGCACTTTGGAATTAGAGAAAGAAAGACAAAGAAGAAAGAGGGAGCAAAGATCAAGCAGTGAAAGGCATAATCAAGCAGGTACATAAGGCTTCATTATAGGTATCTATTTGCATGCGTATTTTCCTTGCTAGATTTGGCATGCATGGGATTGAATTTGTTTCTTTTCACCATGGCTTGGGTTTTTCCATGTCTGACATTGTTTTTAGCCTAACCTTTTCATTTATTGATAGATTTGATGAGATGAGTTCTCTCACTCGGTTTATCTGGGATGGATGGATTGGATTTGACGCTGAGTGGGGTGGATCTCTAGAATGAAAATCACATGGTGTAGTGGTCCCTAAACCGGACTGAGGATGCACGAAGCCACTGGCCTAGTAACTTCTGAACTAGACTGTGGGTTATAGTAAAGCTAGATTTTGTGCCTTCGTCGTCCTAGGAATCACTTTTGGTGAATGGAAGGATATATGGTAAAGAAAATAGGTGGATTTTATCTTCGTTAGGCCTAGTGATTTTGGGATGGAATGGACAGTAAAGCCTAGAGAGCGTGTCTTGTTGTAGAGACTAGTGATCCCTGGATCAGACTGTGGATGCACGGTAAAGCTTGAGAGACTAGGAGGCACTAAAATACCTCACAGTGTAAGCAGAGAACTTCATTGGCATCCACATTGATTGGTGTTTTTCATGTGTTCTATGAGTCCCACATTCATTCTTGGAATATGGCATGGGCGTGATTAGTTGAAGAGAGAATTGGCTCAGCCAATCTATGGTTGAGTGGAACATGGTAGTCCCATCCCTAGTTGATTCATTGTATTCATTAATGATAAATCCATTTCCTTGATTTTCATGTTTAAATGCACTGGTGTATATATGGATTTTGATGGCTGATATGCTTATCGTATTTTTGTTCCTATTATGCTGGTTAGATGTATATTTTGTGGCATCAATTTTGTATGGATCTCATCATGTTTTTACTTGTATTTGAATGGATATCGTATCTATGACCTAATAAGTGATAAGGAAGAAAATGACACGAGGAAACAATGGTTCATGGCAATTGTCATATAAGTATGAGATCTCTACACTTAATCATGTTGTTTACACTTATAGGTTACATGTTGACAATATATTTGATGAAATGCCTATCATGGCTAGTAGGGGTCTGGTTAAGGTTTGATCAATGATTTACTTTTGCATCATTGTTTCCATTTACTTTAATTTATTTTGAGCTTTCATTCGATTCTCGATAGTGGCCTCAGCTCTGGGCCTAAAAAAGTGGCTTAATTCCCACAGCCACTAGCACAAAACTGGTAATTTGGTTCCATAGTCGCTAGCATGTAGGCCTATGAGAGTGAATTTAGGTCTTTGTTTGCTCCCTTTCCCATATCATGGGAACAACTATGGCCTAAGAGGTCCATAACAATAGTCAGACCCAGGGATAGGCTTTCTAAGTTGTTGACTTGTCTCCTAAGGGTTCTATTGATGATGTTGGATAACTGTGTGTGAGGTTCCATTGGTTCCACTTCCTTAAGGTTACCTGGGAGGTCGAATATAATCGTATTAGCCTTGTGTCTCATGTTTACCTCGGTTGGCATGGTTACTGGGGTGAATGTGGGAGGAGGTTTTTATAAATATAAAACAATATGTGCATGTATGAATTCATTAAATTGTCAAACCACATACATAAAAAGAAGTTCTAGAGAGCTGGTGATTATAGTGGAAAATGACCCATTTAATTTGTTAGATGGTTTATATTTATATGGAAATAATTTTAGATGCGAATCACATAGAGAAAGGTAAGGAAATAGTATAAGGAGAAATTAATAAGAAATATATTAACTATATCGGAGATGTTGTAATTGGGTGTACTATTGTAAGATCTAATAGGTATGTGTACCCCAAAGTCTAGTGTGATATGAGGCTTGTGAGATTCTCTCATGTTTCCATATCTTTAGGGGGATTATATCCATATAAATTCCTTATTCAGGTTTAAGAGGGGAATTTTTAGGATTATGTTGACTTGGGAGTGGTAGTCTACAACTAGTGGTGGTTGTTAGGTTTAACCTTAACTTGCGACAGATAACCTATAACTAGTGGACTGATAGTATACCAGTTGTAGTTCCATGGAAGAAATCCTATATGATAGGTTGATTTGTCTTCATTACATGGGGCCAAGGTTTGAGAAACTTTGGGCTCCCTGACCAATGTAAAGGGGAAAGGGTTGAGCTGGGCTCCCGGGTAGGCTTGGTTAGGGTTTTGGCCAAGGAATAATAGAATTCTGTAAAGATGGGTTTTTCTACAAGGATTGGGGTTTTCCCATGGTATTTATTAGTGTTATCTATGTGTGTGATTGCTTCTATATATTATCTTCATGATTATGTTTTATTTACCTTTCCTTTTTTACGTAACACTTTGTAGATCTCAGGGCTTTAAGTTGGTCTCTAAAGGTGCTCACGCAAGATTAATGGTAAAGACTGGGTCACTAAAATATCATGTGGATCTCCAGTTCTTGAGACCCATAAAATATATTAGAATCTCTTGAGTTAACACATTAAAATAAATTGAATGGTGTAGGTATTGAGTGATGGTGATCCTATGGCTGATGTTATGCTTACGAACATGGCTAGTAGCAGTTCGATCAATAGAGGACAAGGGAGGAAGTTGAGGGCTTGGTATCAAGAATTTTTTTGTTAAAAAAGACACATGTTGAAGATGATGTATTGAGTTTTATAGTGGAGTTGATGAACATATTTTCTAAAAATAAGAACTTGTGGAAATGGTGCCATGTTTATGGTCACTCTTAGGCCTTTTAAATTAAGCTAAAATGTGATTCTTTCCCTTTTAAATTAAAATTAAATAAATCATTATATTTAATAATTATGTAGTTTTAGGGTTATAGAAAATTGCAAGTTTCAATTTTGTGTGAGTGAAATGATTTTCTTAATTATTGATTTTCTTAATTAATTCATAAAATATTAACATTAAAAATATATAAATCTAAAAAACTAGTTTATTATTGTTTCATTGAGAGGTACTCTATAGTAATTTATGAGAGAGATGTTGAAGTTTAATGTAAGTATGTCAACATTAACAATTTTTGGACTATGGGTTTTGACAACCCATGGTTTTTTCCATGGTATTGTTATCTAATGCAGCCTATTTAAAGGAAAACAAATTCAATGAATTTTCCTTTTCTTCTAAAGAGAAAGATTTGATTGGGTCTTCGAGTGGTATTTATCTCCAGTCTATCCCTACCCATAATGAGTTATATAAAAATTATAACCTATTTACTTGGTACCAAGTTCGAATTTGATTGGTGATTTTTTCATAAAACTCCAATCCCATGCCACTTTTTGTAGCACTAATCATCTCAACAAATCGAAAGGTTTATTTCCACTAAAATTCCAACCTCCATGCCGTCAGTCATGTAGCAGTAATAGATTCAACAAATGTCATTTGAGTTACCAATCCAAGACAAAGAATCAGACAATAAAAAGAGGCCTAGGGCGCTAAGAGTTTCTAACCGAGGTCAATGGTTGCTACTCGTATTATGGTGGGAATTCTCGCTCTTTCTAACAAGGGTCCATACATAGTAGAAGAGCTCCCAGATCCTTCAACGTGTCCTCTAGTTTTCTTCCATGTATCCTCCAATTTTCCTCCCTACAAGAACATCAATTAGCATTTTTTCCAATGCTGCTTTTATCTATTAAAGCTTTAAGTATTGTAGCTCTAAATGATCCACTCTCCACATAGTTGATGAAGTGCTTGTTATGCATCTCCTTCCTTTTCCATTTCCTGCATTGTTTATAACTAAGTATAACTAGTCTAAATTTTCGATGACGATCACTCAAGAAAGCTTTTAATAATGAAAAAAAGTATCAGTAGTTGTAATCCTTAACTCTAATTGTAAATTTTAGAAGTATTTAAAAACATAAATAGTAAAGAATTTTAGGAATATTAGAAAATTAATGATTTTTTTTGTCAAATTATAATATATTCTTAAAATCTATTATAATTAAAATAGAGAACAAATAACTTTGAAATTAAATTATTTTATTACATGAAATCATGAAAAATAAAAATATCCTTTATTACATTGTTAAACCCATTGTTTTCTCCACACAAATATAAATTATGTTGACACATTAGTTGTTAAATATCAAATTTATAGCATGGTGACTTGATAGAACATACTGCAAGTATATCTACATAGTAGTTGAAACCCTGGAATGTTAATAATAGAGGTTGAAATGGAAAAATCATTCCTTTTGTTTTCATCATTGGATATGCACAAATTAATTATTAGTAGTCATGATGGCAAAGGCAATCATGTGAACCTTATATTAATTTATAATAAATCTATATATCTACTAATTTATAAAATTGTGCAGATTATATAATTAAAGTTGTAATTTTAACAATAAATAAAATTAGTTGAAGAATATGTTAAAAAAAATTAAAACATTTTTTCAATACATATTTTAAATAAATTTTTATAAAATTATTTTAAATATAAAATGAAGTTATGCACAAATATCATAATAAATTTAATAAAAATCAACAATTAAACCAACCTAGATCAATTTTATCTCTGGATCTACCAAGCGTTGAGAGGGATCAAATCTCTTTTAACTGTAAAAGAGGTTTGTACCTCAAGCGATTTGATCCCTCTCAATGCTTGGTAGATCCATGGTTAAGATGGATCTGGGCTAGTCATAAAAAATGTATCAAATACAAGTTGGTATTATTCCCGTGTCTAAAGGGAAATCATGTGTATCGTTGGGGTTTAGTGTCCAATGACCATTATTATAAAAACTAGAATCTCATAGGTGTCCAATTTTAATTATATTCTTAGAATGATAAATTATGTTATTTTATTATTAATATTTACAAAAATGTACATATACATTTCAAGTCTAATTATTTAATGTTTTCATTTTTCTCTTTGGAATTCGGTGATACAATTTCCAGTAAGATTGTGATTTTTCATTATTAAAGATGCATTTTTTAATGCACACGAAGGTTAATCTCCATGAATTATCCCAATTAGAACATTAAATATTTTTCAACCCTTCTCGATGGTTTCAATATGAAAATTTTGAAAAAAATAATTCATACAATTTATTTTATTGACAAGACCTCATTTGGAGAATTGGGGTCTAAAGCCTTTTGGGACTAGGTTGAGATCTTACATGACTTTTTTGGAGGTTAAAGATTTCCTTCTAAAGTATAACACCTTTTCATGCCATTATACACTCAAGGACCTTTCACGTGGCACAAGAGTTGTGTCAATTAGATTTCAAATGAAAAAAATATGTCTCCAAGTTGACCTATTATAATTAACCACCATAATTCCAGATAATGTCATGTCATCCCCGCTTTACTTATGGAAATGGGGATATCCATGTGGGGGCTATCAAGAAGAATATAGAAGGGTTGACTTGTAACTCATGTTTTGGGTTGTGTTATATTCTTTCCACGACTAGCGCACGTAGTTAACTAGGGGGTTAGAGGGGGGCGGAG
>APFE030644554.1:5583-19040 GCA_000404065.3 Pinus taeda | reverse complement strand
GAAGCCAGGTACACATCCCCACCTTCATCTGAGGTGGTTTTCGCCTCTGCAGAAGGAGCATCATCAGATCCCTTTCCTTTGTCAGGAGCTTTAGATTTACAATCTCTTTTGTAGTGCCCTTCCTTTCCGCATTCCAAGCACACCACCTTTACAGGTTCTCCTGGAGATTTAGATCTCCCACTCGATGACTTATTTTTGTTTTGTTTTAGGACTGTCCTCGTATAGACAAGGAATCACCATTCTGGCTCTCCATATTTTTCCATCTCATCTCCTCCATTAGCAAGGGTGAGACTATTTCATCAAACTACAAGGCAGTTGCATTGCTACCTATTGCAATAACTAGTCTATCCCATGAATCTGGTAGAGAACACAATAAACTGATGCACTTATCTTCATATGAAATTTTAATATCAACAAATAATAACCAACTTACCACAGTATTAAATTCGTTCAAATGTTCTGTCACCGAGTCTCCATCTTTCATCCTTAGGTTATACAACTTTTTCTGTAGGAATAGTTTGTTCACCAGAGACTTAGATTGGTACAAAGTCCTAACTCTTCCCACAAAGCCTTCACCGTAGCTTCCCCTGATACATTCAACAATACTAAATATGAGACACATAATCATATGTGCTCGTAGCCTTTCGATCTAGCTTCTTCCATTCTTCATCGGACAGTCCCATTGGTTTAGTACCTGGATCTACCGCGATCCACTGATCTTTATCTACCAACAAATCCTCCATCTTGAGTTTCCATAGCTCAAAACTCTGACCATTAAATTTCTTGATCTCTATCTTTCCACTGCTCACCATCTTCTTTCACCACTAGAATCGATCCCGCAAATCTCCCACTAAACAGGGTCTACCACATGCCCAAGCGAAACCCCTCAACAACAAAGGCGTCCCCTTGAAGCCAAAACTTCTCTGATACCAAATGTAGGTTTTAACCCCATACAGAAATTACTTGCATACAAATTCTAAAACACAAAAAATAAAAATGTGAGAGATAACACATAAAACACATATACACAAATATTTTCCCATGGATCCCAAAATCGGGGCTACCAGCTTGATTTTTAATTATTTTCTTTTAATGTTACAATAAATATTTATACATGTTGAAGCATCCAATACCATGGACCGAAAACCATCGTGTCCAAAACCATGGACCAAAACCATGTGCGAAAACCATGCACAAAACCATAGGTAGGTCTGCCCAACCTAACATAGGGTCCAAAAAAAAATTTCTCGAGGCACTGCCCCAAACCTCGTAGATGGGGGCTACTCGCCCCCCTCAAAAACCCCATACAGGGGGGGCTTCGTCCCCCCTCTAACCCCCTAGTTAACTACGTGGGCTAGTTGTGGAAAGAATATAACACAACCCAACATTCTCCCCTTAAGATCATATCTTTACAATAGGGACTGCTTCAAAGCTAATACCAATTGCACCAAAAGAAATGATACAAATGGAACAATGTACCAAGCAAACTCTAATATTTATTTTCTAAAAAATAAATGTCCATTTGCACACAAGGTTACTAAACATGAGCCCAACACAACAAATTGACATAGCTATACCAATTGAGGGTCAAGGGACATGAAAATATTACAGCATTTGTGTTTCATGAACACAAGACTACTATGCATAATCAAACTCACAAATTAATTGAAATAAGGTTATTTCACCAAAGGTTCAAACCTTTCATTTGCTCAACAATCTCCCTTTCTGACGATGTCCATTGTTGCCCGCCATTTCTTATCAAAGAAGCTCCCCTTGAGCCAATTCTCCTTGATCTCTTGCAACAACTTTCTTGCCTTTGGATGGGGACTAATCCTATGGACCTAACTTAACTGTGAGCTTCTTGATATTCCACACTTCCACTGCAGCCCATCTTCTTCCCACAACATAAGATACTGTTGTGTACTCCTAATGTTGGATGCACTCACCATTTTCAATGTTGAAATAAACCAATTTATTCTTGTAATTAGCAAAAAAACACAACCATACCTTCATCAATCAGATGCACCTTTATGTTTGTTCTTCTTCGCTTTTGCATCTGAATTATTTGGCCTCCCTTGATGCCCTTCTCTTCCTTCACTGAAGAGAAACAAAGGATCTACTCTCCCTAAGTAGATCATCCTCCTCCTTCTTCCAGACCTTCAATGGTCGGGTCCTCACAGAAGCATTACTCTCAAACTTCTTCTTTACCCATATTTGGGATTCTTCTCAGCTACACATGGATAGAGGAAACTTTTCTTTCAACTCCTCTTTCTTCACCCAAATCCTCTTGATGCCCTTTCACCTTATAGTTGGATCTACTACAAGAGTAGGAGGATCATTCTTATGATTTCTTCCTCGCCTTTTCATCTTTCTCTTTTGACACAAAGCACTGAAGGAAAGTATATATTTCTCAACTCCATTCTTTCTCCTTATCTTCGAACCCCAAGTTGTTGCATTCACATGCATATGCTAAGAAACATTCCACTTCTTCTCATTTTTGCAGCTAGCTATCTTGTGCCCGAGATTTCCATAGTTGTAGAATTCAACATGGATTATGATGGGGGTAGAGGAGTTACTTTTCTTGACAACATTCTTATAAAAAATCCAATCATGGTCAACATGCCTTCTCCTAGCCTTTTTGTGTGTTCTTGGGTTGTTGCTACCAAACACATCTTGTTTCCTTGCATGCCATCTACAATATATTGCTTTATGTCCAAAATTATTGCAACACAAACAAAACCCATAAAAAGGATTTTGTCGACAGAGGTTACCTTTTCTCTAAAATCTCTGTCATTGAGAAGGAAGGGTCCTCTCCTGGCTCTTCATGTGCCTTCTATGATAGTTTGCATTACTTCCATGCACTCTTTCTTGTAGCTTCCTAGACCTCTTCTGTTGCACTTCCTACTACTGCTTCTTAGCCTTCTATTGCTGCCTTTCCTTCTTTTGCTATTGTTGCTTTCCATGTTGCTGCTAATGTCCAACAACCTTTCTTTCTTTGTTGTTCTTGGAACCTTGGACTCCCTTTACCTAGGAAGTTGACCCTTCAACCTTTACCTTATTAGCTTTATGTTTTTCCTTGAAATCCATATCAGTCTTGATGAGAGGGGATATTTTCTTGCCAAGCATCTCATCCAAGAATTTCTTGCTCCCCTCAAGCTTCTGATAATGAGACAACTCTTTATTTGAATTTTCTAAGTCATGTCTCAATGAGACTACTTCACTTTGTAGTCTCTCACAGTAAGGTTCCTTCTCGCTCAACTGATTGATTAGCCTCCCATTCAGTCTTCCAGTCTCTTCTTGTTGAACATTTAGATCAACTAATTTTTTGCTCAACCTTCCATTCTCAAGCTCATAAATTTTCAGTTGCTCCTCTTGCTTGAGATTTGGCTCTGATAGGTCCTTAATCTCCTTTAGAGTAGAGATCAACTTCTTTATAAAAAGGATCCCTTCATTTAGATCCTTTTCTTCACTATCAGAGGTGCTAGCTAAGTTATCATAGTTATCTAAGCCCATTTCTATGTCCATGGAGTATTCCACTGGTCTAAGGGTTTTCCCTTATTCATCACTTTCAGTGATACCCCTATTATCTCCATGGTATGTACTCTCCTCTCCTTCAGAGGATCCATTATTTTATATTTCTACTAAAATGGGTCTATCTTCATTGAAAGTACTAGATGCATGGTTCTCTCTATATTCAAGTGATTCACATGAACATCGAGATAATGAATGGCCTATTTCTTTACATTTATCACAAATAAATAGCATACCTTCTGAGAAACATGATATCTCCTCTGAGATATCTTCATCATCAACACGAGTATGATGAGCAACAACTTCTTTGTAGGTTTTAACCCCACACAAAAATTGGCTGCATACAAATTCTAAAACATAAAAAATAAACAATGCGAGAGCATAACACATAAAACACATGTACACAGAGATTTTCCCCTGGATCCCAAAACCGGGACTACCATATTGATTTTTCATTATGTTCCTTTCAATATTACAATACATATATATACATGTCGAAGCATCCAATACCATGGACCAAAAACCATCGCGCCCAAAACCATCTGTGAAAACCATGCACAAAACCCACGGGGGCTTCATTCACTGAACCTATGACATAGCACGTGCATTCGTGGCATACTAAACAATACCCTTAATTTGACTACATATTGGAAAATACCTCTAAAAATCACATTATTTAACCCCCTAGCAATATAAATCCAGTACACCTTCCCAATTTATAAAACCCCTATTTTCACTAGATATTGTATGTATCCATTTTTTTATTCATATTTTTTATACCCTTTTATTTTTATATCCCTGATATAGTGACATGAAGCCTCTCTTATGACACCACATGCATTCTACAATGCACCTTTCTTGTTTTGATATACATTGTAAATGCATATTAGTTGCAC
This sequence comes from Pinus taeda, assembly GCA_000404065.3. Lineage (NCBI taxonomy): Eukaryota > Viridiplantae > Streptophyta > Pinopsida > Pinales > Pinaceae > Pinus > Pinus taeda. Next base: position 14,613 of record APFE030644554.1, on the reverse strand, counting down.
CTTTCTTCTTTTGATAGACATTGTAAATGCATATTAGTTCTCCCACAATGCAATTACTTAACCCACACTCAAGCACATCTCACTATGATTTGTGGCATTTAATGGTCTAAGGCACACAAAATTCGTTTTGATACCAATTTGAGAGGAAAAATCCTTATTGGCCATGAAACTTTAACACCTATAGGAAAATTCTTTCACTAATCCACCATATCATAAATCAACTCAGGCAATTCTAGGATTGAGCATAGCAAGTTCCAGTCATTGGATAAGGTGGTAGTCAAGGCAAAGTCTTCAATGACATTAGATTTCCAAGACCTGAATTAACCTATCAACGACTAAAATATACTACAGATACAATCACCTAGAGATACAAAGGATCATAAGCAGGACTATAGAGAGCTTACTCTCAATTGCATCCTAAACTTGTTTATTTGCTTCCCCACGAGCTACAAAGGATCATGAGCAAGGCTAAACAGAGCTTAATCTCAATTGCATATTAAGCTTGTTTATTTGCTTTAGATCCAGGGGCATAAGAGCATTGGAAGTAGACTCCCACAATGCAAATTCATTTCCAAGTCTGGGTGATGCCCAATTTCGACCAAAAGAAAAGCCCATGAAAAGCCTCCAAAACCGTCACAGAATAGTCTCTATTAGATATTCTGATGAGGAGAAAGAGGTCTAGTGTGACTCTTATTCCTTTCAGAGTGAGAAGTTCCATGATATGATGGCCTATTTAGCTATGTAAGTACATGCCTAGCCAACCTGTAGCAAGACCACAACAAGACTAAAGAAATACTTACAAGCCCTCAAGCTTGTGTACAAATTTGTCATTTCATCCATGAAGTTCTTGGTGCTAACACCCATTACATTATCATTGTAATGGGATGCTCTCCTTTGTTGTAATGGGATGATCTCCCTTAGCTTAAGGATACATACATAATTATGCTTGCAAGCCTTGGATGAGGACACATCCAATCTTCCATGACCAACCTGCACTCCAACTCATGGCCCATAAACTACATTTTTCTAGGCTACATGTGTGTGTATTTTGTCAGAGAAAAAAAACTATATAGACATGAGAGGTGAACATACATGTTGTCCCAAAAAGGATTGGACTTGGATTTTCATCCCAATTTGAATACATACATAAATACACACATATATATACTACCAATCTTAATTAGGCACGCTAATTTCATATTTTCAAGCTAACCCAAATATGGCCAATGGATGTCAATTTCCGATTTCCAAGGTCTATTTTACCGAAGATAATTCATAATAATAATTCCTCATCCAAGCAAGTATAAACATTGAGGAGTTGGCCCATAAGCATATAAATGGTCATATCTAATTTTGCACTCCAAGACTCCGGAGTAGAACAAAAACCTTCAAGATTCTCGTTAGATAGGGTATGAGGATTCCATAAGGTAGAGATCAAAGATTTTACTATTCCAGCCAATCCACAATACATTTCCATAGCTCTTTTTCCCAGATCTATGCTTAAATCAAGAATGAAGTCTGAGGAAGATTGATAGAATTATTGGGTGAGCTTACGGAGTAATGTAACACTCCTACAATGCTCAACATTTAGGGTTGACCCCTAGACCAAATTTAGAGGAACATGAGTGCATTGGTGAACATTTTAGATTTCATTTTCAGATGTTCTATGAAGACTAATTATTTAGCCTTCTTATAAAACTCAGGATTCCACCTATGAAGCTTGTCATAAAGGTTGGGTCTCTAAACTCAAAGTGGCATCATCAACAACATCTCCCATAAACCAATACACTCAACCATGACACTAAAATCAATACTATAGAGTCATACCCAAGAGGTAGCATTCATTCAGTGAATAAATATTAAACAATTACAATTAATGTTCCACGTAGTTTCCAAGATTCAAAGGGATAGGGGGATGTCAGGATGTGTGTGTGTGTGTGTTATAAAAATGATTCAAATTTAAATTCAATAACGAAATATATTGATTCACACATCATAAATGATTCAATAGTAGATACGAAAGTCTAAATACTATACTAGTAAATTAAAATTACTCAAACTCAGAAATAGTAAAAGGTGATGAGTCAAAGACTTGGTCTAAGGTCATTAGTATCAAAAATCAAGACTCAATGTTAAAACTGAAATTGATCAATGGACAATGGACCATTCATCGAACCAGTTGACCCCAAAACTGATAATCAGAGAAAAAACAAACCAATAGACTAGTGAACCAAAAATTACATAAATATTCATTTTTAAAAAACAAAATGTAAGTATTCATGTACATCAATATGAATCTAAACTGTTATACACAAATATGCAAATTTTCTCATATATATAACAAGTAAAGGTGCATATAACCAAAATAACACAAACTCCAATCCATCTTTGAACTAGAAATGCATCAACAAAGAGGTTGTAGATGGCCTCTATAGTCCAAAAGAAACCATGCTACAAGAAACACTTGCATATCATCATGCTAGAATAAATTGAATCTATGAAACAACTCCATAGACCTAGAGCCAAGTCAGCTTGTTAAGCATTGGTCAAAAAAAGCTTTGTAAAATCACTAGAGAAAACCTATGACTATTGTGAAAAACCTAATACCACTGTTAAGACACATTACAAATCCTGGTGTTAGAATATTCATCTATTATAGTTGAAAAGTACATATCATACAATTCAGAGTCTACCATGCCCTCCTAAATTGAATCCAACTTTTTCTTATCAATGTGCACTCTGTTAGAAGCTAGATCCTTCTTCTTGTGAAATGTTGATCCACCAACTCCTATAGCTTTTGTTGAAGCAAAATTTATTCTTGGATCTTGAACATTATTCTCATATTTGTTTGGAATGGTAGAAGTGGGGAAGGAGAGGTCACGAGGGTATTTCTTGGGCATTCATTTAAAGCAATAGACTCTAAAATTTCCACTTTACTCTTCAATTTGGGCTTCAAAGCATGAATGCTTTTATAGAGCCTACAAAATAAACCCATATAAATTTATTTTGTTTATAACATAAACACACTGTATCTCTTGTAACATAATCACATCGTACCCATAAATAAGATAAATTGATAAGTGGTTGAACACATACAATAAGAATGTGTTACAGTCCAAGGGTTAGATTCCAATCCTTCTTCAGAGTATTGACAAATATCTCTCCATTGCTTGTAATATTAGGGTGGAAGATTTTTGTGAAAAAATACCCTGCAGTCACACATCCAATACAAGTTAAAAAAATGTAAGAATTAGTATTATTTACATCATAAACAATGTTTTGATATCAAGAAAAGTCAAAGAAACTAATAATTCACTCATGATATGATGGAAAGAATGAATTGCCTTGTGGAATCAAATATGGACAACCACGACTGGCCATTGAGATTTGCTTGACTCAGCTATACTTAACAGGAAGCCTGAACATAGTAACTCGGCTATTGCTAATAGAAAATTTTTCATCTTATACCAAATAGTATATTGCGTGACTCTGTGAGGTATTATTGTGTGACAATATTACAATGGATTGTAAGAAAATTTATGTGACTGCTATAGGGATTAAATTTCTTTGGTGGAAGACACGCCAATATACTTATAGATGGTAAGCAAGAAAATTTGTGTGATTCTTCTACACCTAGTAGGAAGCTTAAGCATAGTAACTCAGTTATACTTGAAACAAAAAAAAAAAAAAAAAAAAAAATCTCTCTATACCAAACAGTGTGATAATATATTTCATGACTCTGTACCAAACAATGTGATAATATATTTCAGGACTCCATTGAGTAATTATTGCATTACTTAGTCTTTCACAATTCAAATAAATTTTGGCCATAAATTGGAAAGCCCAGCACAGTTTTTCTACTTGTCTCACATTCCACATCACACATCCAATACAAGTTAAAAAATGTAGGGTACAATAGAAATGCGCAGGGTTAGCAGGAATCCTCATCATGGATGGATATGACTGACACGCAAGAAAGGAGATAGGTAGAAGAATATACACCACTGAGAAAAAAATTAGGTCATATGGTAGAATAAACTATTAACAATTTCATTCTATAGTTTTCTTGGGAGAAAGAGCCACATGTATGTGGCTCCATGCATGGAGGATAGGAGGTCTGTCGAGGCAATGTATCTCTTAATTTTGGGTATAGATTTCCTGTTGAATATAGCCGCTGTCAGAGGAATACATGTTGGATGTTTTTTTGTGCTATTTGGTGAGGTTTATCTTTATCACAGGCTGCAAGAATAGAGTTGCTACAATAGCTTGTTGCTAAGACTATTCGGTGGGTATGAAGGCATGTATAAGTCCTCTCTAGGATGCATATGCCTAGGCTTGAGTGCAGACAAGTCAGAATTCTTCCATGTAGTTTGGAACTATTTCAATATTCATTGAGGAGGAGCTACCAAGCTCTAAATCAGTGATTGGGTGTCTTCTATGGATAATCACAGTAATTGAGGAAGAGGAGAATGCTAACTGAAGCTGATAGCCCTAAACAGTGACCGGGATTACCATCAACACTTGAAGATAACTGTGTTTGTGCCCTAACCAATATTCATAATTGCCGTATAGAAATCTATAGCATATAGGAGGATATACTTAAAAATTGAAATCTTCTATGATCCTGGGAGATGGGCCAATCCTCTGTAGATGCTTGATTGAGGTATTCCAACCCTCATTTTAGAGGACTGTATCATTCTTAAAAGAATAATTTCTCTTTGAGATTCTCAAGTCCCTGGAACATTTTAGATGATAGCTATGGTTTCACATCTACCTCATCCCTTTTTGCTTCATTGAATATCACTGAGCATTTAAAGCTGAGTTGTTAAAGGGTATATTGAAGACAGCCGAGTTTGAGCATGAGTATTGGATATTTGTTGAGAGTTTGTTGACAATTCTGAATATAAGGATCAACCTTGATTATCCTATGCGGCATACTTTCTGGGAAATTTTTCAGATCAAGGAGCAATATTAGATAATCAATGATTGTATTTCTCTAACTTTTGCAGCAGTTTGTTTGGGGATATATGTATATATATGTTATCGACATAATCCGTCAGGTCTGTGAAGTCATTATGGGAGATGTATTGATCACTTGATATCTCAAGGCAATACATCCTTTATTCTTAATACCAACTCTAAGGTTTTGAGTGACCTTGCTCTGAACTTGATTTAAGAATCTTGATCTCTAATGATGATGTAATCCTAGCAACATTTGATTGATGCTCTTATTGAAGGTATCTCGGCTCATTGAAATCAATAATTAACTTCCCCACAATATTTCTGGGCTATGCTTAAAAGCCTGATCTATTAAGTTTTCTTGTTGGTAAATAAGGCAACCATATTTTGTGCTAAGAGGTTAGATTTGAAGATTGAAGTCGAAGAAAACAAAAATGTAAGGAATCCTATTACATCTCATATTTGATGCCTTGACAAACTATCATATCTCTGACCTTGATATCAAATTATAGTATCATTTTCTTCAAAGTCAAATACCTTATCATATTGTGAAATGTGGTTCTTGGTTGTCAAATCTACTTGACTTTCTCTCTTTTGAATTATTGAAATCATTCAAAGCTAAGAATGGAACATCTCCAAGAGCAAAGGTATCAGCTTGATGGAAAGTCATTTTGAAATCATATAAGTGACAACTTAATTAGGACAGTTTTATGAAGATATGTCTATGATTCAAGTTGAAAATTGACTGAGTGTAGAAGTTGTCATGGAATCATTAATAAGTAGAAAAGGGTTCCGCTCTTGTTGTTAGGTTGTATCACTAATACACATCATCAGCTGAATGTTGTGCTGAAGATGTCAGAGGCTAAAACATTCAGATCAAGGACATAGCTTGTTTTCACTGATGAATATGTATAAGGAAATGTTTAGATTAGTTACCGCGGGACATGTATTACTATTATCTCTGGAATAAAACTAAGAAGCCTTGTTAACAAAACAATGCTTATATGGACCATATTGGTATATTGAGTAATGATGGGGTCATCCTATAAGTATGAATATTTATAGCTATCAAGGACAGTATCTTGTGCAGTAAAGATACAATATCAATGGCACTGTCTATGAATGACATCCATGTACATGCAGCACAACATCATTTATGCTCTATTTTTAGCCCACCATTTTGTATGGTATCGTTACAAGTCTAGTAGTGGTGGTGATATGTTGTAGGCCTTATATGTTGATGCATGTGTTACAGGATTGTTCACAATCAAGTTGTAAACCAGTCAAATGCATCTTTTGAAGCTTTCATTCTTGAAGATCGGCTAGGAAAAGAATGATCTTTGTTGAAATCATCTCAAGAAATATGTCTTCTCCTGATTAAAGAAGAACCTTGTCGATTCTTTAGAAAGTTCCTCTTTGGTCTGGAGCTTCCTTAAAGACCATACGAGAAGCTCGGGAAATTAAACATAGCAAGGAGCTACTATCTTTAGATTAATAGCAGGTTGAAGACAGACCTATGGATACAATTTGAGTATGAGGGAGCTATGATTCAGCTATTGATTACATTTGTCCTACAGATGATAACCCTCTCATTTAACAAAGTAAGAAGGAGATTTTTCTTGAGGGGTCAAGATGAAGGGCTCTAAGATTAAAAGGTTTGATAAGATGGATATGTTGTTAATTTGGACATAGTCATCTTATGAGGTCTGATTAAATTGTTTAAATGAAGTGTATTCTTCCAAGACAAGATGTTTTTATTTTGAATAGAAAAAAAACAGTTTGCAAGGCTCCCATGACAAAAGGGGTGCACCTCTGTATACCAATAGAAATGGTAAATGTCTTGAACATATTCAACTACAGAAAGTTGATTTTCATTATCTGCTTCGTCAATGTTGGGCAAGTAAAACAAAAACCAATAGAAGTAAAATAAATAAATGTAAACCATCCTAACTAAACAGGAAAGCAAAGAGCCCTATTATAGACCTCAATATATCCACACATAGTTACTGATTTGAAATAGAGGCCAACGTATAAAGCCCAGTAGTAGTGAACTCATATCATTCACCTCATGTTGCATACTACATCTGGGGATTGATATATGATAAATAAATCAGACAGTTGTTTAATCACACACAATTTATACAACCATGGATGATGTACATACCATGGACGATGACTTTGTTGTAGCACTCGTATTCTTGACATCGACACCAAACCTCCTACACACCCAATTCTAATTGTTAACTCTAATTGGTAAAAACCCCAAAAAATATGCAAAAGACCAGAGCATCATATTGGGAAGCTTAATCTACCTTGGCATTTTCTTATCAACAAGTTGATTCTGCTTCCTAGATTTCCTGTGGACATAGAATTACACACCCAAAGCATCACATACACATTTTTCTTCATCAACCCTCGATAGAAGAAGGTTTAAAATGCCTGAATAAGCATATGGCTAGAGAAAAATGCTTGACCAAAGAGGCTAAGCTCACAATCAAAACTTCTTTATAAAATTGAAGTTTCCACTATGTGCTGATAAAACATGAGTACTACATAAGGGTTTTGCAAATTAAAAAATAAAAATACATATGTTCTAGGAATGAAAAATCCGGCTTACTCTAGCTTGATCTCATCACCCCCATTAGGTTTTGAAGCATGGCACCCTAAGTTCCCAATGTCTGATAAAACCCTTCTAGGCCTCGTTTTGGCCTGCATCACCACTACATCACAAAGCATGCATATAACCTCTATCAAATTGATCTTTGTTTTACACTAGTCATACAGAGACATTAGTATTCATATAAACACTAATAAAGATGTACTACATATTTGTTGATATTAGGTTTTGGTATGGGGTTTGGACAATAGAACACTGTAAAATACCTTTGCTATCCATGGACCTATTGGGCTTCGCCACCCTATTTTCGATTCCAATTTTGGTTTGCTGAAAATACAAACACAAAGCATTCAATAACTATTGAACAATCAAACCCCTCCAAAACTGATAAGGAAACCATAACTAAGTGTGATCCCGACCTTAAACATAAATTCAATAATTCTAAAATCTTACCAGTCGTCTTGGAGATTCTAGGATAATGGAGAGACTAATAAGCAATAGAAAACTAGGAACTAGCTCTACATCACCTCCCATTGACAACCTACCTCACTCAACAACGCATATTTTTTTCTTCTAGTTATGTTCCCGGTAGAGATCATAGGTATATTTTGTATGAAAGTTTGTGAAAAGTGGCCACCAAGTGGCCTTATTTTCCTTTTTGGAGGTGATATGTCATGCTATAAGCACTTTGCTATGTATTTTCCTTTTCCAAACCATGAAATATAAACGTATGGATTCTTTCTTTAGAAAAATAAAATCAATTAAAATTTGCATACCATTCACCCTATCAAATTCTTGTCAATCCAAAAGTTGCAAAAAATCAAATACCATTCACCTTAAAATAGCCCTTAGATCATACACACACATTGTAAGGCCCATTAAACACATGTATATCAATGTAGGCAAAAATAAGAAAGCAAAGTGCCATCACCCAAACAATCTACCAGAAGCACATATCTCAATAAAGTTGCAAATAATTTAAAAACAAATTACCATCACAAGTCCAAAATCCTTTACATATAGTAATTAATGTTAATGTTATTTAGTGAAAGCACTGAAAGGAAATGCCTAAAATATGATTGAGGACTCAATTGACAAAAAAAACCAAATTCAATTTAACTATTGTAGACCCCATGCGTATGACCAAAACATAAATACTTCCAAAAAGACTCTGATGGCACATTTGAACTACAAACTCTGACTTATATGTCCAATTTAAAAAATAGGAAAGCCAACTGTTATCACTCAGGTTGTTCCCTGCTTCCTAAAGGGAATACGGCCGAGGTAACCACTGACCAATCTTGTAGTTATAGGTCCTAGCCTACCTGCAACGAGAGAGGGCTCTCTCTTTATAGTTTAGCTTTGTTTGATGAGTGTTTTTAGACTAGTTATGATGCACTGTTTGTTTGAATTTGGTGGGTTGGTGAATTCCTTTAGAACTGAAGTATAGATTT
>APFE030644522.1:6173-52953 GCA_000404065.3 Pinus taeda | reverse complement strand
TGTGGGCGCTTTACTGCCTTGAAGTGTGTGCACTGGGGTACGCACCCCATGAATGGGTAACCCGCGTATTTAGACGCGGTCCCTGCACGGTATACCTGCGGGTACGCACCTCCTGAACTGTTCTCCTACGTACTTCTTTATTTTCATCAAAATGAGAGCCATGCCATGGGTGTTGCCATCAAGTACAATATCTGAAACATATAATCATACCAAAACCATAATGCCAACAACATTTACATCATGATATCTTTAATGAGGGAGGCATTCCGACGCTTAGCATATAAGCTAAAATTACATCTATAATGATGAAGAAATCAAATCCACTGATGACAAAGTGTGGAAACATGATTGAATGACTATTTTTATTATCATATCTATCACGCTTTGTAATCTTGCATTAATACTAAAATCGCAACCTAGATGGATGAAACTAAATCTGGGGTCTTCTATCTCATTCCCCGGATTTTCCATTGTACGAGTCTAACCATGCGGAAAAATGATCTGAAGTGGAACATGGTAGACACTACTTGATTATCAACCAATGATGTAGTCCATTAACAAACATGAGAAAAATCATGTTTTGTGTTAATGGCTCTCAAGGCACTACACTCCAATCTGTATGGTGTGAATGAATGAGTTGAAGTTGAACAGAAAACGTAGTATTTCAGTCAGAAACCAATGATAAAAACATGAGAAAAATCATGTTTTATGTTAATTGCTCTCAAGGTACTACACTACAATCTGTATGGTGTGAATGAATGAGTTGAAGTCAAACATGAAACATAATATTTCAGTCAAAAACTAATGATAAAAACATGATGCCAAGAACGCGGAAACTTTCCATTGATGTATGCAAGTACCAATGTACCAAAGGGATATTTTTTAAGTCAACTTACTAGATTATGAGCTTATGTCATCACAAAGTGACGCATCACAATAGGGCATTGATGTATCTAGCAACAACGACACAAAACGAGTATCATGATTTGAGATAAAATGATACTGATATGGAGTTGGTTCAAGAATGACAGACTTGGAATGAAAAATTACAAGTATCATTGCAAATATCAACTGAATGAATTCTTTAATTTAGGCCTCTCTGATCCATATCAAATTTTTGAAGATTCTTCGGGGAAAATCACATATATATACTTTTGACAAAAGTATCTCTATGTGATTTCACTGAAGAATATTCAAAAGTTTGAATGAATTTTCTTGAACATATTGGTGACATCGAATTGAGATGGAAGCATTGACCGAAAACCAAGAGTAGAGGATTTGAAATGGTATGATGAATAAAAAAAAAGCATATTTTTGAACCCAAAAACCACGAAGATGCAGTGGAAGAGTGTCATGTTCAAGGAGAAATTGTTGCCATTAATAGGTAGAGTACCTTGTTTTCCCAACGTTCCCAACCATTTTTTTTCAGTACCTCTTTATTTTTCAACAAGCTTAAGGAGGATAACATATGTTTGATCTGCAAGTTCATCATTTGGATGGATCCCTCTGATTATTTTTAAAGAACCCTGAGAAAAAGTGGCTCCGTCCCGTCATGTTAGAAAAGTCCATCATTATTTGATGCTTTCACTAGTTTAGTCAAGGTCTAACTAAACTACAAGAAAAAAGGTCATTGGTGAGGTTCATGTTTGTGACGAACCTTTAAGGTCCATCCCCAATTTCGCATATGGTGATGGTCTTTAAAAAAGTGTTTTTGTAAGTGTATATAGTGATTGGCCTTTACAGTTTGTCACCAAATCCATTTTTAATGACACTTTTGGTGAGGGTCGTTAAAGGCACATCACTAATTATCTCTTTGGTGACACTTTTGGTGAGGGTCGTTAAAGTCCCATTACTAATTCTCTCTTTGGTAACACTTCTAGTGATGATATTTTATTGACCATCACCAATGATATTTTTGGTTACTTTTGGTGACGGACAATAATGCTCATCATCATTTATCATTCCAATGAGTTTTTGATGACGCTTCATGCCTATGACAGACCTTTGAGGTCCATCACCAATGTCACATATAGTAATGACCTTTAAAAAATCATTGTTGTAAGTGTATATAGTGATGGTCCTTTATGCTTTGTCACCAATGCCATTTTCAATGACACTTTTGGTGAGGGTCGTTAATTTCTCATCACTAATTCTCTCTTTGGTGACAGTTTTCATTAGGGTTGTTAAATTCCCATCACTCATTCTCTCTTTATGGATACTTCGAGTGATGATCTTTTATTTACCCTCACCAATTCTCTTTTTTAATACTTTTGGTGACAGTCAAAAAATGTTCATCATCATTGATCATTCCAATGAGTTTTTGATGACGCTATGTACGTGTTACTATATTTTTTGTCAAAATATAATGATTTAAGGCCATGTTTGTGGAGTATTTTCATTATGCTTCCAAGGTCATAGTGGTTATAATAGCCATTGAATTTGTTAAGAAGTAATTAGTGTGTACCATTTCCCACAATTCATAAGAATATAGTCTTCCTATGAGTCAACACATGATTCGTCTCTATTAGGTTTATTATCTAGCAAATTATATTGGCACTTGGCATGTTTTGGAACATATTATTAGTGTGCCTAGCATGCCTCTAAACGATAAAGTATTGACTTATTAACCCTCTTATGTGTTCATTTCCTTTCATTTTAGCTTGGTTATTCCTTTTTTTGCCTTGATGCATATTGGCATACTTTGGCACCCTCCACATATTAGAATGTCTTAGTACCTGGAATGCCTTAGCACTATTTGGAACATGTTAGCACACCCTAGAACTACCTAGCACACTCGACCACTTCTTAACATTCCCTGATATTCCTTGGCATGCCTTACTCGCTCTTAGCATACCTTGTCACTCCCTCATTGGCATGAAAACTAGCACTAATTTACACTGCCCTACAGACCCTCATAATCATTCACTTCGATGCATTTTGACCAAGTGCTCTGTTTTGTGGTCCTAGTGCTCCCAAACACTCCTCGACATGCATTGGAAGGCTCTAGCACACCTCACCAATCATAAGTGAAGAATGAAACTTGTAACCAATGGTACCGGACTCGGAATAGACAATAAATCGTTGAGGAAAAAGAGCTAAAAGTTTTAATCAGATTGGGGAAAAATCAGAAAACAATTGGGAAAAAATAAATAAAAAAAGTAGTGAATTCAATAAATAAAAATATACACATATTTTGAATTAAAAAAAAACATTTTTCATTGATATTCAATAAATCCATGTCAAAAAAATTCATAATATCAATAGATGTCCAAAATATCATGAATGAATAAGCGTCTCATATATGTTATGATTCCAAACATGATCCAAAGTACTGAGTCATGACTCCTAACTAGTGACTACATAGAACTAGAAGCAATTGCTTCTAAGAGTTTACAAACAACCACATACTAATTAGAAAAAATCAGAAACTAAGAGTCTAAGACTCTTAAGAGTGAGAACTAGAAGTGGTTCCTCCCACTACTCCGCTTGCTTGACTCTCAAAGTTCTTCAAGTCATGTTGGCTTAAAAGATGAGCCTCCTCTAATTGGAGCCAATTTGCTAATTTGTAGTTTGCAAATCTATCTCTTCAAGGTCTATTGGTGAATGATCCAAGCCTATCATTATCATGAGACATTGAAATATGAATTTAAGTTTTACTTTGAAATTTAAGTTTTAAACTTTAAATTCCAAATCAGATTATGAAACCTTTAAATTCAAGCTCTCATCTAGTATTTTCTTATTACGAAGTTGTATATTTTAATGCAGAAGTACAAGGTCATTTAATCGATTTTGTGTGAATTGCTTGTGCTTCTGAGAATGTGTTGGCTCAAGTATGCTCCGGTTGCACTCACAACCTGAAGCACTGCATGCTTGGTTTAAGATTTGAATGGAAAATATCTTCAAATCTGGCATATCACAACAAAAGTTTTTCGACCAAAGACCTAGTAAGTGGCAAGGGTTCGTGAGTAGACGTACTATTTCCAGGAAAACTAGTGTGTTTTCGATATGATAGACCTCTAGAATTGGTAGCCATCTTAGAAACAAAAAATCAAAGCAATTTGGGATTTCCGCTATGTATGATCGATAAGAGAGATGCAAAGGAAACAATATGGATCTTCTGCTTCACTCCTTGCTTGATCTCTCTCCCCATTAATAGAGGTTGCAACTCCTCTCCTACTTATCCCGCTTTGAGAATACCTGTAGAGACAAAGTAACAAAACACCATCAAAGCATCTTTGTCTATTATATCATAAGCATTGTAGAATTAGAAATACAATGAACATACAATGGCATTCACAAATAACAACATTCATAAATACATGATTGTATGGAGGAAAAATGAAATAACTTTATTAAATATGAAGGGATAATTACAACTCAACTGTCTAATCTAGCATCATCCTCCCAGCATCAAAGCCCCCTTGACCTCATGAAAATCAAGATCACCCAATAATAGAATTCTCCTTCTCAAAGACAAACTATTAGCACTTCCTTGCAAATTACAAAATTCTAACCTCCAGATCTCTCAGATGAGGGATCCATTTATAGATGTGTGAAAGGGTGTGAGTCATCTGTGAGTTTTTGATTAGTGTCATTCCACTTGTTTTTCCTGGTTCGACTTGGAGATTTCTTTGATCTCTTTTTCATCCCTGGGTGAACTCAAAGAGGCAAGTATCATAGGAGAAGTTTCTAGAAGATTCCATGAGCATCCACTTGGCAAACTACCTTGGACATTTTTCCATCCTCGCTCATCGCACCCTATAGAAGGCCTCATCAGTATGCATTGCACCTAGCTAGTGTAGCAGTCAGTATGCATTGTACCCTGATACTGGAGTAGTCAGTATGGTCCTGGTTTGGCCAATTCAGAATGGTTTTTCAGGTGGAAATTTTGGGGAATGATGTAATCAGTTGACCATGATCCTTTAGGGTATAAAACAACACGTTTAGGGGTTAAAGATACCTTTAATTGATCGAAATATAAGATTTGGGTTGCAGTGCTGAAATATGTTTATAACAGTTGCCTCCTAAAGCATGAAGTCATAAATCTTTAATGTTGGGTGAAATGCTTTGTCATGAGGATCTGAGGTTTTCAAAACTAGAAGGTGAACTGTATAAGATATAATACAATACATCATCACAATATAATTTTCATGATCTAGTTGAGGTGAGCATTACCATGCTCAACTTTATAAATTAATTTCATGTACATAGAAAAGATAGTAATTTGCATGTGCAGACTGATGATTTTTTCAAATGTAGAGTCATCATCCCTTGTTTGGATGACCATCTGTGCAACTTTTGTGTACATTTGATGTCTTTATATCCCTAAATAAGTCATACCCTGGATGGATGAAACTAGATCTGGGGTCTTCAATCTCATTCAATCTTCGCTCGAAGTACAAGTCGATCCATGTGAAGAGATGTTTTGAAGTCAAACATGGAATGGCATCACCTGATTACCAGCCAATAATGTAAGTTGTTAACATATGTGAGAGGAATCACCGATAATGATAATGACCCTCAAGGTACTATAGTACAGTTCACATAGTGTTAACATATGATCCAATGTCAAACACCATGCAAAATCTTTTGGTCGAAGGCCATTAATGTCGACCTATCTTGGGAAGTGAGAAACTTGCTACTGAGGCATGCAAGCTTCAAAGTACTGAAAGGGTTGTTTCTAAGTCAACTTCTTGGATAATGAGTTGATGTCGATAAGTAGTGACCCGTCATAGGAGAGCCTTAATGTATCCCACATTTACGAAACGAAATGAAGCAAATGGCTTTCTGGAGGTGAAAATGATCTGACGACACAAGGTTCAAGAATGGCGGTCATGAAAAATAGAGGGTGAAGGTATTTTAGTGGATGAGGCTTTAACTGCATGGTGGTTTCTAAACTAAATGAGTTCTCTTGAACATATCAGTGACACTGAGAGGGATTTGTAATGTTAACCCCAAATGATGGATGGTGTAGACGACCAATGGTGAAATGACCGGTGAATAGAATAACCAAACCCAACTCAATCATGGTGATGGAGTGAAAGTGTCATGCTCAAGAGCGACCTGCTATCATAAAATTATTCAAGTTTTCCTCCCCCTTTTCCCCAGTCATTGCTGACTAGTACCTATTTATTTTTGTCAAGCTTGAGGAGGATAACATATCCTTGTTCTATAATTTTCCCTTCGGGAAAACCTATCACTACATTTTAGCGAGTCTAGCGACAGTGAAACTCATTCTTGCCTAGGTGGACAAGTTCATCGCTATTTTTTTAAGGAGTTTAATGACAAAGATAACTTGATCCTTTTCATGTTTAGAGAGTTTGAAAAGGGATGAAAAGGAAACTCCAATAGTTCTTTTTCGTAGCATAATCCCTTAAGTCTAAAAAACGATAAAATAATACAGAAGGGATGACTTTTCTATCACTTTAGCAAGTTGAAAAAAGTCAAGCACTCTAACTTTTTCATGAGATAATCTCTCAGGTCCAAAAAAGATTAAAATATACAAGAGGGATGGCATTTTGATTAATTTAACGTGCTGGAAAAGCTAATAATTCGAAAACCTTTTCATATTTAATGAGTTTGAAAAGATTTTAAAGGTGACTGGTTTTTGAGGAACGAGTGGCGTTTAGGGTAGCAATTGGTTCCGGGTAAGCTTGGAACTTCTCAAAACATGGTGATGTGAAGAGGTTGGCTAACTGGACCGCTCATCGCAGTTGTTCCTCAAAGGGTAAAAGATCAAGTGGAAGTGTTTGATCGGCCAAAAGAATGGAGGTGATGGCAGAAGACAACCAAGTCTCAAAAGGATGATAGCATGGCAATCACAAAGGTTGTTTACTGAAGGCGGGTTTATTTTTTAACGAGCTTGAACCTTGCGGTAACATATGCTCAAGGGTAGGTTTATTTTTTAACAAGCTTAAACCATGCGACAACATGCTCAGTTTTCAGTTTTTCTTTTCATGTAAGCTACAAATGACAAAACTTGAAAGGACAAAGCTAGAAAAAAAATAAAAATCTAAGGAACAACTGAGGTTAGGTAGGATAATTTCATTAGCATTTAGACAAAAGACTTCCTTTGCTTTGTTTGCAAAGTAGAAAAAGGTGAATGGTGTGTTAGACCAATCACCTAACCTAAGAAGTTAAAAAAGCTAAAAAGCTAAAAAGGCTAGAAAATGAAATTGAAAAAAGTTGCATGCCCTGAGAATGATGAAAATGAGAGTCTCTTAGTAACCATATGGAAATCATTGTGGTTAAGCAGGATGGTTTTTGTTAGCAATTAGACAAAACACTTCCTTGGAAAACACAATAACAAAACACTTCCATGGCTTCGTCCATATAGTGGACAAAGGTGAATGTTGTGGGATGGCACTTCCAATCACATAATCGACAAGGAAACTTATCTTTTCAGCTGGGTTCATATCAAGATAGATAAGGTTGCATGACCCCTAAGCTTCATTACATTCACCGGACTACTCCTGGCAATCAGGAAGATGTAATGAAGGTTGAAGAGACATTCTTGACACAAGAGGACAATTTAGGGATGATGATTGACTTGGAGCTACGTTTGAACCAGGTAATGAAAGCTGGTCAACAATGACAATTTTGCCTTCATGTGGTAAAAAAATCACGGAAATGAGTGTGGAAACAATAGATTCCATTTTATAAACATAGTCACATCCAAGGAGTAGATTGTAATCTAATAGTCCTTCGACTACCATCACATTCAAGTGAACAATTTTACTTCTCTAAGTTATGGGTAACTTAAGAAGGACCCCTAATGGTCGACTAGTTCCTTTGTTGAAGCCTGACAAATTGTATATGGCAGGCATAAGCGATGGTGAACCAAGTGCTTTTCAAGCAATTGAGGAAAGGGTACTCACTGATTCCCCTTCATCTATGATAGTACCAAACATGAACATTTTGTAAACTTTTATTATGATTCAGAATGGTACATCAGAAGGAAGGTGAGATCTTGCTAGTCGATTCCAATCAAAGGAAGTGACTAGACTGCTTGGATGGGGTATCGAATAAAAGATTTAAATAACCCCTTGAGTAGTGAGAACGGGGGGTTTTCTTCCTATTGTGAAGTGATGGGAAGATTGCCCCCATGTTCATTAGACTTTGAAGTGATAAAAATAATTTGAACGGTATCATTCTCACTCTCTTGAGGATGTGTATGATATTCTGAAGGTAAAACAGGGTCGAATACCATTTCAACTTGTGGACTTTGGTCCGGTATGGACTCAGAAGATTCACCTTAACTGATAGCTATTTCAACCGATGGTTGAGTTATGTCAGTCAGATTTTCAATTAGTAAAGGATTCGGGGAGATCTTCTTGTATCTAGGTGGAAGTCACTGCAGTGAAGCAGGACAATTATGCAAGAATCCTTTGGCTTCATCCAAAAAAGGATAACAGGAAAGGGTATAGTCCCCTTCACATAACTTACATTGAATTTGGACCTTTCTTTTCTGCCCATTATTACTAGTCGATGGTGTGTTGTCCACATGCTCACCAGAGGTTGATGACATTGTTTGGTGCGAACGAGGGAGGGGACCATTCTCTCAAGATCCAAGGAATGCACAGACATTCTCCATGAAGATGGTCTCATCTACAAATTATGCGCCCCCTTCCTTGACTGAATTTTTCTCCTTTTCCTTCCCTTTCCTCTTCTTCTGAGTCACCTGGTTACAAGCATCACTATTTTCACTAAGCGAAGAGGAAGAAGGGGAGGGAGAAAAAAATGAAGAAGAAGGTGAAGGGTCAACTTCAGTATCAACTGGTTCCTGATTCGATTGCTAAGGAATCATGGTATTATGAAGGACAGAGGTTGAGAATAGTCATACTCGCAGGCCAATTGTGATTCCTATAAGGGAGAATGTAGCCATATACGGATCACCAATATTTCCCCAAGAATAAAATGGACTAGGATTTTGTTCGATATGGATTACTTGATTGGTGGACTCCATTATCTCAACATAAGATGAATGAAGGAATGGAGATATTATTATGAATTTAATAAATTGTAATGAAGCTTTGACATAACTTTCCTTTTTCAATTTTTAAGAGTTGAGAAAAAGCTAAAGATGACTCTAGTCACCTTCGATTTCTAATGAGACTAAAGTGACAAGTGCTCAAATGGACCTTTTCTTTTAAGGAGTCAAAAAGTAACGAAAGTGACTACTCTGGAAATCTAGATAGAAGGATTACCAAACTGATCACAAAACTGCAATATACACCTTGGTGATAAATTAAAGAGAAATTACCAAGGACTTATGTACGACAATCAATCTTTCTGAATGTTGTGTTCAATGCATTACGATCAATAGGGCGACAGACATGGCCTCCTACAGATGAAGGATGTAAGCGTATTGTGGTCTCCCAATATATACTCAATGGTACGGGTAGCACGATTAAGTGATAGAATTTGTCATATAAAAGAGGAGGAATCACCTAACCTTCTATGAAAATGATAATTACTAGATTTTACAATGCTAGAACACATCTCTATCCTAGACCTCTAGATGTGTTGCGTTAGGTTCGAAAGTGTTATTAGGTTCATTGAGATTTATTTGAGAGTTGATCTTGTTCAAAAGTTTGTCTTTCAAAGGTTCACCACATGATGTTGATTTCAAATTCCTAAAAATGCAATCTATAATGATAAGCAATCATTGTTTGTTTTGATAAATGAAAATCGTAGCTACTAGGGAAAGAAAATTACGATTCTTTCAAACAAGGAGCAAAGAGCACACTCTAAATGCACTTTCCTAAATCATTTTTTGCACACAAGATAAATGAAAATGCAAAATGCATGTATATTTTTTCCGTTCCAGTAATGTGAGAAATGTCAAAAAGGAAAACTAAGTATAGATCTTAAATATTTCACTCAAAGTGACATTTCGACAATTTCTTTTTCAATATGGAAAGGAAGACTGAACGAAACTTTTTAATTTCCAATAGAAAATGCTTTTGACACTTCGAATAACAAAAAATAAAATCAAATACATGACAAAAATTTCAATCGACTATTCAAAGAAGGGAGACTCGATGGCACTTCTCTTTTTGACACAAAACATTAGTTACGACACTTTTGTACCAAAATGATAGATCGATTTAAGAAAATTTTCACAAAGGATTGTAAATGATGGTCAAATACATAAAAACATTTACTAATCCTAATAAATGGATCTTGATCTATGAAAAGAAAGAAGGCTTCATTAATGAGGTATTGTTTATAAGCAGCAAATCAACTTAAAAGAGCTGAAAACAAAAAACAAGACACCTAAATTTCAGGGAGGGAAATTGGCTAAGTCAGTAATCACGCCTAGGCTTCCCAAAAATATGGATGAATCACACATTTCAAGCTTAGGAGGTGTGATTCATACTATTTGACAGTGAAAGACAGTGTGATGGGCCAGGGAGCACAACTGAGGTGGGTTTTGGCTGAAAATTGTAGTTGATATAAGTGATTTAAGCTAAGCTATGATGGAAAGTAAAGAGAAAAGTACAGAGGAACGATCTTGGGAGGTTACTGAGCTACCACAAGGGCATCTAGAATTCTTGTAATTCAAATGTTTAGTTCATAAACTAAACGAAGGATTGACTGAAGCAACATTCATCTACTATGCACTTGCAGAGCAAGAGCAGTTCGAAGGCTATTTGGCTAACTTCAGGCTCCGTCTATAGCTTACAAATCAAACAACAATAAAAAAAAATGATCTATTCGATCCATAGGAGAGTCGCCATTTTGTTTCTTGGAAAACTAGTGTCTTTTTGATCTACTAACCTTCTTGGATTGGCAGCTATCCTCGAAGCAAACAATCAAAGCAATTCGGTATTCCCTCTATGTATGAGAGATAAGAGAGAGGCAAAGGAAGCAACTTGGATCATCTGCTTGACTCCTTGCTTTATCTCTGTCCCCCTTGATACAACGTGCAACTCCTATCCTACTTATCCCACTTAGAGAATACCTACAGAGACAAAGGAACAAAACAAAATCAAGGCATATTGATCTATCATATCATAAGCATTGCAGAATTAGAAATACAATGAACATACAATGGCATTGACAAATAACAATATTCACAAAGACATGATTGTATGGAGGAAAAATCAAATAATTTTATTAAATATGAAGGGAGAATTACAACCGAACTGTTTGATTCGGCATCATCCTCCCAGCATCAAAGCCCTCTTCACCTCTTGAAAAGCAAGATCACCCAACAATAAAATTATCCTTCTCAAAGACAAACTATTAGCACTTCCTTGCAAATTTCAAACTTCCAGCCTCCAAATCTCTCAGATGATGGATCCATTTATAGATGTGTGCAAGGGTGTTAGTCATCTCTTGGTTTTTTAATACTGTCATTCCACTTGTTGTGCTTGGTTCCACAAGGAGATTTCTTGGATCTCTTACTCATCCCTGGGCAAATTCAGAGAGGCAAGTGTCATAAGAAAAGTTTCAAAATATTCCATGAGCATCCACTTAGCCAACTGCCTTGGACATTTGTCCATCCTCACTCATCACACCCTACAGAAGGCCTCATCAGTATGCATCACACCTGGCCAGTTTAACAGTCAGTATGCATCACACCCTGATAGTGGAGCAGTCAGTATGGTCCTATTTTGGCCAGTTCTGAATGGTTTTTCAGGTGGAACTTTTGGGGAATGATGTAATCAGTTAACCGTGATCCTTTAAGGTATGAAACAATAATTTTAGGGGTTAAAGAGCCCTTTAGTTTATCGGCATATAAGATTGGGGTTGTAGTTCCCAAATATGTCTATAACACATACCAAATACTTAATAGTAAAATCTTAATAAAAGAAAAAAATTAATACAACATTTAACATACAAAATAAAGTTTAAACAAATTTAATGAACTGATAAAGTCTTCAAGCCTCAAAGTGTACCTTGCAACACCTTAGACCTTTCTCGTCTAACACTGGTATACGAAAATAATTTAGGTGGTGCTCTATAATAGTATAGTTGGCAAAATACATGACTTTGAAATTCTGGATCAGGGGAGCACCTTTCCATGCATGTCATAAGTCCTATGTGAACCTCCCCATCCTCATTAAATTTGCTCTTATCATAAAAATACTATGGGTTTGAGTAGTACCTAGCATCATGTAAGGAGGAGTGCAATTTCCTACCCCAATGTGCATAAATAATGTCCCAAAGAGGTATATACTTTTCCTCATCATCCCCATGCCTTATTTTGATGACATCATTTGCGAGATCCATCACCTCATAAATGTAACCCATAGCGATATTGTCACCATGAGCCATCCTGAAAGTTCAAGCTTTCAGATTTAAATTAATATGAAAAATTTAAAATAAAAAGAAGCTTGAAATGAAATTGAAAAAAAAAAGACTTGAAGTACCTGAGAACTCTAACAACGGACTCCATCATAGCAATAATCTTTTCGACATCTTTCCAAAAACCATCATTAAACACAAATGCCATAAATTCAATGCGTTCAAGGGTGTTCAAATTTTTATATTCCATCCACTCATGTCCCAAGGACATCCTCTTCAGATTTATCTTTTGCTCAACAACAAATTGCAAATATAGGAAATTTGTTGCAAATCTAGTCACTCCAGGTCGAATAATTTCTTTACCTTCAATGTATTTTCTCATGGTGTTTAGGACAATAATGTGGTTGTATAGGTATTTGGTTATGGATTTTTCCTTCTCCACAACCTCATGTATCCATTGAAGCTTACAAATGTCCTCAAGCATTAAATCTATACAATGGGCAACACAATAGGTCCAAAAAATAGTCGGGTGCCTAATCTCAAAAGGTCTACCAGCAACCATATAATTAGCTACATTTTCGCTCACAATTTGTACAACATGTTCTTCTCCCACTTCTAGAATGACTTCCTCCATCATTTTACAAATAAGTTGTGCAGTCTTAACCTTGTCTAAGGCATCCACTAATTTGAGAAACATTGTACCTACCGGAAAAGATACAAGGAGATTTATTAAAGTTATATTCCTTTGATTTATCCATCCATCGCTCATGATCGCGCACCCTGTTTCTACCCTTGATGAAAAAAACTCAAATAGCATAAGCATGGCATGTTTAATACTTTGTAATAGAAAATTTGTCATAATGATCTCTAATGAAGGAGATTTGAACCCTAGACTTGCAACAACAACTGCATCAATCATAGCTTGCCAATAAGGACTTATAACATAGTGGAAAGGTATGTCAAAATAGTACCAAAATTTAGCAAAGTCCTTCACT
Organism: Pinus taeda; assembly: GCA_000404065.3. NCBI lineage: Eukaryota > Viridiplantae > Streptophyta > Pinopsida > Pinales > Pinaceae > Pinus > Pinus taeda. Next base: position 39,703 of record APFE030644522.1, on the reverse strand, counting down.
ACCTGACTATGGATATTTTTTTCCAATCAGTGGTATCCATGGTAGTTTGGGAACTGGGTTTTGTCTGGGGAGGATTCATTTGGCCTCCAATGTTGAACATAGGAGGATTCATTTGGTCTTGAGTTTGACTTGGGCCTGGAGGCGTTTGTGGGAAACTTGGGATCTGCATTAAGGATTTAACAGAGGAGATGATAATGGGGTAGTGGAAGAAAAATTGTCAGCTTGAGGAGTTCTTATTTCTTTTTTTTGCCTTTTTTTCTTTGCATTATGTTGACTCAACATATCAATGGCCAAGGTTGCTTGGTGTTTGACATTTTTATCAACATGTTTGCATAGACCTATATCATGGCTCCATATTTGTGTAAGGTCATACTTGAATCTATAAATTCCTCCTCGAGATTTCACTTTGCAAAATTTACAAAGGAGCTTAGGGTCTCCAAGAATCTTTTCACAATAAGCCCAAGAAGTGTCCTTCTCCCTCGACATTGTTTCCTTTTGGACTCCCGTTTAAATTGTGGCTTCTTTTTACATTTGGAATTGTGCCTTCTATATAATTTGGCTCCTGTGAAAGATAATAAAAAATTAAAATTAAAAATTCTATATATAGCTTCGTACAAAAGAGGGTTGGTTTTAGAGGATGTGAGGTTTTGTTAGGGATCAAAGAGGTGTCCATCTAGCAACACAAGTACATTTTGACCTAATATATCATTATGACCTTGAAACACAATTAGGTATATATGAGGAAATGCTACCTAAAGGAAATATTATCAACATATATTGCGTTTTAATCTTGAATTTGCAAGTTCGTATAGCATAAGACAACTGAACCAATACATCAATAACAGATTCTAGAAGAACAAAAACACCCAAAGTTGTGAATGCATGGTTAAAGTCTTTGAATTCTCCAAGACATAGACCAAGGAAGGAATGCTTGATGATTTGGTCGATGCTTGTTATGAAACTATTTCTTAGTTCGTTTTTTAAATCTATTTAAGCCCCATTTATAGGGTTGAAAAGTAATAACCAAATGAATATGTTGAACATTTGATTTCTAAACAGTGAAACTTGAAACTTGCCATTGAAAACGACATTGAAACTTCAATATAGTAATATACCTATTATTTAAGGCAAGTGCCAATGTACCTCGATTGTTGAATAGTGAAGTGGCTAAGCCTAAAGGTAACACACACTGAAGGTGATGTGCGACTACTTGAGGGTTGATATGATGTATTGATAGAGCACACGTTAGTGACTACCTGATATGGAGTCTGGACTTAGGCTCACCTTGGTGGTTCCCTTATACTAAGTCTGGACTGTGTAATAGTGGGTAGTGATTGATTAATAGAGGTCTCAACGTATGAGATTTGGGCCTGAGAAACAAGAAATAAATTTTTGAACGACTGCCATATAGTTTTTAGCAATGCAACATACCTAAACTTGAAATACTTGCATTTCCCATGAGTTAAACTTGGTCAACTTGAGTTTGACTCAAAAATATTTATATCGGACCATTTAGAGGGTGAGTAGATTTTGACTCATGATTAATCATGATTGATCAGTGAGTCCTCTTTCACTACTTGTAACTGAACTCTGAACTAAAAATAGGAGATCTTACAGTTGAAACTAATGGTGAATTTTCTAAACTGAACTTGGCCCATCGACGTCGTTTCTATTTGCACCTAGGTGCGTCAATGGAAGAGATTCATGCTAAATTAGGTTTATGGAGAAAATATTTTATGGAAGATGTAAATTTGAATAACAATAGTATCTACTTTGTATCTCCCGTATCTCATTATTTTTATCTCATGTAACTCATACAGAAAGTGGGGTAATAATGGACATGTAGCATCAAGCTCCACTCATTTTAATTCAAAGTTCTTCATGGAAACCTTTATGTCACTTCCACTGCAAAGCATGCGCTATAGAGTGTGGAGTTGACAACTACCTCTACATGAAAAAAGCTACACATACCTTTTGACTTGGTTTTTTCACCTTTTGTACATTCTTTGTTTGGAGTCTGGGACAATAAGATCAACATACTTTTCTTCCATATCTCTATGTGAGTGTAACTTTTAACATTTTCCTTAATTCAACTAATATCAATAGCATTTGTGAGATTCCTTCAAGGCATGAATACATGCTTCAATCATGGAAATTAGCAAACTTTCTAAAGAGAAAAGTAAACATGGAGTTATGTTTTTCCATTTCAAATATGTTAGGATTCTATTGACAATGTTTTAGAGATAATTATTAACTAGCCCTCTACTTATGCCTTTTCCTCGATATAAACTGCATCTCTTATTACATTTCTAATCAAGAGATTTACATCAAATACTCAATCCAAGGGCCCAGGACTTTTCATAAATTCTTCCTTGTCTAGTAGAAATATAAATGGTTGAGATTTCATGTTGGCTCCAATTCAATGGGAATTAATAACTTTTTTAAAAATGACTACTCTTGTTTGAATCTAGAACTATGTTTAAGCTTTGAAAATGTATTTTCCTACAAATTGATTTTGGAAAGGTCCTTATTAAAGGCTTCTCTATATCTCCTCCACTAGAATGAATGGATTTTATGTTGAAAAGTATATCCTATCCATCCCCCTAGACCATAGTCCTCCATAAAGAGGAAAAACCCAAAATACCCATTTTTGGGCAATTTTTGAGGAAACTAGGCATAAAAAACCGAAATTTGGGGTTTGGAGTAGGTTTACTTAATCACTTAAGAATATGAAACCCCTCTAGAAAATATATAAATAAAGAAGGATTGAATTCATTTTTATCACAAAGTGTGGATTAATTCATTTGTTCTTAAGCATTAGGTGGTGATATATTCCACCCTACTTGACATTCCCTTATTATCTCGCTATTTGAGGACAAGGATCTCCATTTGGTTAGAGAAGTCTATTGGATATTGGTCCATTGTCCTCTTGTGGGCACAATATTTATGTTAAAGGTGAACGAATTTGGAGGATAGTGTATGATAGCTTATTCTATTTGTCATACACCTCCCTCGAAGGAAGCAACAAATTTTATGAGTCCTTAATATCTTGGTTTCGGCAAAGAACTTATCTTAGGTAGTGGGTTCGTTTTTGGCACCTGGAGTAGTGAAACTCTTTTGTTTACTTAGTTTTTACATGCACAGTTGAAAGGAGCATTTCCCAAGTTATTAATTCTTAGCCTTAGCCAAGGAAGCATGTTTGCATATCTCATATCATTTTCACTACTGATGGACTTTAATTGTCTTTTCTATCCATGCAAGGAAGGTGCATTAGGATTAGGAATTAAGAATGTTGAGACATTGTTGTACACATTTCCAAATTCATTATACCTTCTATACTAAAGGAAAAGAGAACAATAGTGTTTGAAATTTTTAGTTATTTCTTGTTTCAAAGAGTAATAAATAGAGATGTGATTTGAGTTTCAAATCTGTGTACTTTCTATTACTTGCATTAGTGGCATGTGCTTCTCTATTGAGAAAAAGGGGTTTTTCTGCAATATCTAGCTTCCAAATCTTCTTCAATGCAATATAAATATCAAATGATGCCCTCGTACTCTAAATCATCTAAAGCATCACCCTAGAGAACTTCCAAAGTATACCAATGAGCTTTGGTAGGCCAACTCTAACCCCATGTCGCTATACAAATGCTGACATCACTGCTATAGAAATTAATCTGAAGTGTTGCATCATACAACGATTCCTAATATGGATGCCCAAAGGGGTTATAGAACGAGGCTCAACCTTCATTACCGCATTTAAGACCTGTCAAAGGGATTTGTCCCTTTAAACCATACCAATTTTTACACTTTCACCTTGTCCATGTTCTTATCAATTTTTATTTTGTATTGAAAATTCATTCCTATTTTACATGTTTATTAAATTTAGGAACAATTATAAGTTAACTCCAGCAAAATGTCAACATATTTTTGGGTTAGGTTGGCATTTCTCCAAATACAATCACACATGTATATATAATCACACATTTTCCTTTTTAGATCATGATAGGTTGAACAAAAATTTTCGTTGCCTGTGTAATTTTGTCCCATACCCCCACATCAACACTCATAGATAACAATATTCTTAATTCTTCATATGTGTGCATAGTAAGGTCCCTTTCGGTTTCTATATTTGGTTGAGAAACCTCTGATAGTACACCTTTTACCACATATATGTTGTTGTTGGATAGAAATCTCCAGAGGAGTCTTACACCAGACATATAATTGGCTATTATATATCACAATAATAAGAATTAACATATGAATATGAACATAATGTAAACTATGTGCATTCAATCCATTACTTTTTCTTTCATGGTAGATTTCATTATGCGTAGTAGATGTGTTGTGGCATTTTAGTGTGTTCGCATAAAAGATTCTAAGGCGAAAACCAAATTCTCATGTGTCATGGAAATTCAACATATGTCGTGTTGACCTAAGAACTACTTGTAACTCATCTTAGAGTAATCATGTACAATCTCACTCATCCCACTTAACAAGTTACCAAGACAAGGCTCATCACATCCAACCTTATTCTTAAACAATTATGCAACACAATTTAAATATTGACATGCCATATCACCTGACATGTCTTAGAATGCCTTAGTACTATGTGGCATGTGCTAACATCCCCTACATTCTTTGGCATGATTTGACACTACCTAACACACTGTGGCACTTCTTGACATGCCTTGGTAGTTTAGCATACCATGGCATTGCCTAGCATATAACCTTATCACTCCCTCCTTAACACACCTAGAGCTCATTGAAACTCCCTCTCACACACTCTTATTTGTTATCTTCCACGTATTTTGAACTACTGGTTCCTTATGTTCCCTTGACACCCCCTAACACTCCCTAGTTTTCCCTAGCACCTGACACATCTTAGCCTACTACCTTAACACTCTAGCATTCATTGGCACTACATAGTATACCTTGTCACTCTCTCCGTAGCACACCTAAACATTGTTGACACTCTTAGTCACAAACTGTTATTCATGAATTTCCATGCATTTTTACCTAGTTCTCCCTTGTTCTTCCCTAGCACTCCTTATCACTCCTTGACACATTTTGTTACAACCTAGAACTTATGACATCTTCGCATGTTTCCCTACCCTCTAGCATGCCTTAACACTACCTAACATACCTTATCAATTTGTCCTTAGCACACCTAGAACTCACTGAAACTTCTAATCACAAACTCTTATTTTTTCATTTCCATTCATTTTGACATAGTTCCCCTTCTATTTCTGTCGCACTCCCAGCTAACACTTCCTTACATGCATTGGCACATCTTGGCCGCATGCCACCCTAGAATTCTATCATTCCTTAGCATTTCCAGGAATGCCTTGTAACTCCTCCTTAACATAATTGGAACTCACTAACACTCCATGCCATACACTCTTATTCCTTTATTTCCATGCATTATGACCTAGTTCTCCATTGTGCTTCCCTAACACTCCCCAACACTCCTTGGCACACATTGGCATGCCATGGAACTTCTCACATAGATCTTGTGATCTATTATCACTACTTATGATACGTTGTCACTCTCTCCTTAGCAAACCTATAGCTTGCTAACACTACCTATCACACATGCACATTCATTCATTTACATGTAGCTAAAACAAGTCCTCGCTTTTGTTTCATTGGAAATCCCTAGGATGTGTTGGCAACACATCTTAGAACCTACCACACATTGCCATGCCTTAGCACTTCACATTTCTTGACATGCCAAACATTCCTTGGAACTTTATAACATGTATGATCAGTTCCAAAAATTCCATACGCACCTTTGCACTCCCTGTTTTTTATGCCCTCATATATAACCTTACTTTTTTTGTGATTTGGGAACCGAACCAAGTCATTAAGAAAATAATGTTGTGCCTAGACCAAAGTCTCCCTTTGTCTCAAAATACTCTTTCCATCCTCTTATGAAAATCATAAGCTTTCCTCGTACAATTCCTAATATGAAATTCTCGTAACACACTTTGTCTATGGGACACCTAGAATTCAGTGACACTCATTGGCATAATCTCTTATTCATTCATTTCCATGCACTTTGACCTAGTTCTCCCTTATGATTCCCTGACAATCCCAAACACTCCTTGACATCCATTGACACTATCTGGTATATGTCAGCATGCCTTTTCATTCCTTGGCAGGCCATGGAACTTCTTAATTATCATTCTCTCATAACTACCCTTATTCTCTTTCAGACTTAGGAAACCAACCAAGTCTTGCCTCGACTACAACAACTTTACCTAGTTACATTTACTAGAACTAGAATATGCCTTGTTTCCCTAATGGACTATAAATCATATTAGGCCTCTCATAAGCAATATTAACTCATCCCACTTAACAAGTTACCTAGTCAAAGCTCACATTCAATAGTGCCCATAAAACAACTAAGAAACATAGTGTACATCTTCACATGCCATAACATCTGGCACGTGAAGCAATCCATTGGCACTATATGGCACACATTATCATCCCTCGCATTCCTTAGCATTATTTTCGATTTCCTCTACTTTGACAAGCTCACCCACTTCCAATATGGCAACAAGAAAGGATGGTAATCTCTCCTCCCAAGTTAACAATGGAAGTCCTAATTCCAGCAGCATCTACCCTTTGGAATGTTCAGCTTTCAACCTCCCCTCCTCTGGCCCAAGGCCTGTATTTATAGTGTTCTGGAGGAAGTTATTCAGTTCCAACATCAATGGGATACTCCCTCTTTTGGATGGGGTAGCTCCTCTCTTGATGGGATAAGTTCCTCTATCATAGGGACGCATGAACCATCTGGAGGCGCTCAATACACGTCAAACACTCTTCTAGAAAGCTCTAGAAGTGACCACAAGTAACTTTTTTAAGATGAAACTCGCGCCTTTTGACCTTTACAGGAGTACGCACCCATCCCTTGACTTACAGAGCGTACAAATACGCAGGTACAATGAGCTTGGGATGCGTACACGCAGGCAAGGTAGAGAGAACCTGCGTAGAGGATAAACATGTTTTTTAGTGCTTCTCTCTTTAAGCTTGACATGAAGAGTAGAGTATTAGGCTTACAAGGGGATAATACTATTGATGGAGCCATATTTGCAGTAGTCATGTGACATTTCAGTGTAACACTCCCTTAAGTTTCCCTAATGCTCACTAAAACTTTCTTGCACTATCTAGCGCACCTTGGCACCTATCACATATTGGCTACATGTTGCTCTGGTACAAAACAATGACTTAGCATTACTTAGCATACCATGTCACTCCCATCTTACCACACCTGGAACGCATTGACAATCCCTATGACACACTCTTATTCGTTCATTTCCATGAATTTTGACCTACTGCTCCATTGTGTTTTCCTAGGACTCACTATAACTCACCACACATTGGCACACCTAAATGCAATGAGTTTCAGTAATAGTCAATCCAAAAACCCTTCCAGATTCTAGCTAGTTACTTGTTCTTCACTAAGATATTATGGTTAAGTTTATTGTATAATGTTCAGTGTGAAAATATTACTAGGTGTTTTTATCGCATAGAGTAATTATGATCTTCCCCATGTACACAAGGATAACTGAGAAGTGTTTCACATAATCATGCAACTGGAACTTCAACATGTACATGAGGGTAACCAAAAAATATTTATCATATTTACACGATGCAAGTTGATAGGAAAGTATTTACATTGTATACGTGAATGTACTAAGATCAGGACAATTAGCATCATATCTACATATTTACCACACGACAAGGGTTGTTACAACCCCTTAATAATAGCCATAAGGCCTTCCTCTTTTGTAGCTCTTTGATGACAAGGTTTTAATTGAAAAACACATAGTTCCTTTAAATATTTGTAGGTTGAGTCAGCCACATCAAGCCCTTGAACTTAAAGATAATCAAATATTTGCAATTTGTTACAATAATAAGTCCATTATGCACACTCCTCATCTTAGAGTTGGGGAGAGAGGGAGAATACTTTATTGATGTCAACCTTCTAAATCAAAAACTTTGCCTACACATTGATTGGACACTCCACCACTAATGCACACCAAAAGTCCAAGATACCCATAATATGTGCCCTAAACCCAAGGGCTTAAGACTACGGCTCCATAAAATGTACCTTCATCTTTAGATGTCCCAAAATAGTAATATCCTAACCCTAGCCTATTTGTTATATTTTTGTAACTTTCTCCTTAACTAACATTTGTTTTCAACTATTTAGTCCACTTACCATATACTCTCTCTTGTTTGCACCCACCTAGTATACAAGAAAACTTATGTTTTTAATAAAACAAAGTTAAGAGGGCATGTTTCTTTCTTTCACTTAAATTTTTTCAATACAACCAATTTAAGAGGACGTGTTTCCTTTTCAAATTCGAAAATTATAACATGTCTATCTCTATAAACTAACAAAAAAATGATTGCATAAAAAAGCTAAGCTTAAAATAAAATTAAAATTAGAGTATTATTATTATTATGATAAATACACCAAATATGGAAAATTGTTTTCAAACACAACCATAAAAGAAGTGTTAATTTATCAACTACAACTACAAACTTATTAATCTAGTCTACTTCCATCTTAACCTGGATCTATGAAGTGTCAAGAGGGACCCAATCTCGCGATGTGAAAACCCTTTTTTTGGCACTTGATAGATCTAGGTTAAGATGGATCTAGGCTTGTTATATAATATTGTATAATATCTCTATTGTATCTATCTGTCTCTTTCCTATTCCCACTCTCTTTATCACCCCCAAAACATACACACTCTCTCTCCATATCTATCTATCTCTCGCTCCCTCTTCCTCTCTGCCTCTCTCTCTTCCCTCTATCTCTCCTGCCTTTATCACTCCCCTGTCACTCCCTCTCTCTCTACCTTTCTCCCTCTATGTCTTTCTTCTTCCTTCTCTCTCTACCCCTCTAACTTCATTTCTCTCTTAGTTCTCTCTCTCCCTTTCTAACTCACCTACCTCTATCCCCCCCCATCACTCTCTCTCCCCCTTTCGTCTTTGTGCCTCCCTCTCTCTCTCTTTCCCTTCTCTCCCTATCTTTAGCCCCACATATTCTCTATCTACCCTCCTCACTTCTCTCCCTCTCTCTCTATTCATCTATCACTTGTCACTCCATCCCTCTCTCCACCTCTATATCCCTATGCCTTAGTCCTTTCCTCCCTCTCTCTCCACCTCTATCTCCCTATCCCATATTTCTTTCCTCCCTCTCTCTCGCCCTCCAACTCCATATCTCTCTTCCCCACACTCTTCTTCTCTCTCTCCCCTCTCTGTCTTCCTACCTCCTTCCCTTTGTCTCCCCCCATCGCTCTCTCACTCTCTCTCACTCTCTTTCTCTCTCTCCACCCTCCATCTTTGTCACTATCTCCCTGCCCCTCTCTTCCCTTCACTTTGCTTGCTATCATCACTTGGATCCTTAGTTAAGATAGATCTATGTCGGTTCTTACCAATATTTGTATTATATAAATTTCACATCTTTAAATACAAAAGTATTCTAATTTTTTATTTTATTAAAAACTTAATTTAATTTATGTGGGAATAATTTTAGTAGTCGTGAGGATATAGGGTTTATATATATATATCAAAACTAGTTACAACCCTTTTCCTATTAGCTTCAAATAATAAATGTTATAAAATTAAATTAAATTAAAATATTTTTATTGTGAAATAAGTTATGATTTTTGGGCAAGTGATATTGATAAGGCATGATATTGGCCAATGGTATTGTAACAAAGGCTATTTACAAGTTAATAATATCCATGGTAAAGTGGGGGTGAATATCGATGGTTAAGAATATTGTCATATTGTTATAAAATATTTAGATTGTGAAATAAGATATGATTTTTTAGCATGTGGTATTGATAAGCCATGGTATTAGCCCATGCTATTTTAACAAAAGCTATTCACAAGTTCATAATATCAATGACAAATCGGGGGTGAATATCCATGATTAAGAATCATGTCATCTTCTTATAAAATATTTTGATTTTGAAATAAGTTATGTTTTTTAGGGATGTGATATTGATAAGCCATGGTATTAGCCCGTGGTATTGTAACAAAGTCTATTACCAAGTTAATAATATCCATGGTAAAGTGAGAACGAATTTCCATGGTTAAGAATATTTTCATATTGTTATAGAATATTTTGATTTTGAGATAAGTTATGTTTTTAGAGCATGTGGTATTGATAAGCCATAGTATTGGCCCACGGTATTATAACAAATCCAATTTTTACAAGTTAATAATATCCACTATAAAGTGGGGGGTCAATATCCATGGTTAATAATCTTGTCATATTGTTATAAGATATTTTGGTTGTGAAATAAGTTATGGATTTTGGGCTTGAGGTATTGATAAGCCATGGTTTTGGCTCATGGTATTGTAACAAAACCTATTCAAAAATTAATAACAAAATCAAAATATAACAAATTTAATTTTATTAATTTTATTATTAATTGAGCCAACATTTAGAATTTTTCACTCATTCCCATACTTCTGACTTTTATTATTATTATTATTACTATTATTCTTTATTCAAGCCCATATTTAGAATTGTTTACATACTTACATTACACCTACACATCTACTCTATACTATATAAATATTGTATTTATTGTTCTCTAGGGAGGGAGGGAAATTTTAACATTTTTGAAAAAACTCAGCCTTAGTTTTGATGTAGCAAAGCCCTCCTAATTCCAATCTTCATTTACTTTCTAAAACATGTAGTATATTTTCATTGTTCATAGGTTGGAGAGAAAACTAATAGATATTTTCACTTTTCACAGGGCCGGAGGGAACACGACATTGAAGCGAGTTTTGAATTAAATTTTCACTTTTCGTAAGGTGGAGGGAGGGAAAACTAGTAGCATATTTTCACTTTTGATACAGTGGGAGGGAAAACGAGATTTAGGAGAGTTGTGAATTAAACCCACCATTAGATCTTCAATCCATTAATGGTGCCCAAATAGGTTTCATTTCTAACCTTGTTGCATATACACCACACTTTTATTTTCTTCCACACAATGAGGAGTACACATAGCTCAGATATCTAGTTCAAAATTCACTATTTTTTCCATCATTTCTTCTAAGTTTACGAGTAGCATATTTTCACTTTTCATAGGGCAGGAGGGAAAACGAGATTTAATAGAGTTGTGAATTGATGTTTTATGAGTAGTAGTCTAATATTTAACCCCACCATTGGATCTTCAATCCATTAATGATGCCTAGATATGTTTCTTTTCTAGCCTCGCTGCATTTCCACCACACTTTTATTCTTCTTCCACACAAGAAGGACTGGTTCAAAATTCACTATTTTGTTCATCGTTTCTTTTAAGTTTAGAGTAGCATATAGTGTTGTGAATTACGTTTTTACTAGTAGCAGACTGATATCGAACCCCACCACCATTGGATCTTCAATCCATTAATGAGACCCGAATATGTTTCATTTCTAGCTGCATTTACACCCCACTTTTAGTCTTCTTCCACATAGGGAGGATTACACACACCTTAGATCTCTAGTTCAAAATTCACTAATTTTTTCATCCTTGCTTTTAAGTTTATGAGTATCATATTTTCACTTTTCATAGGGTGGGAAGGAAAATGAGATTGAAGGGAGTTTTGAGTTAAGTTTTTACCTCTTCAATCCATTAATGGCACCCAGATATGTTTCCTTTCTAACCTTGTTGCATTTCCATCCCACTTTTAGTATTCTTGCACACAAGAAGGACTCTATCAAAATTCGCTATTTTTTGCATCCTTTCTTTTAAGTTTAAGAGTAGCGTATTTTCACTTTTCATAGGGCGGGAGGGAAAATGAGGGAACATAGGTAAAAGCATATGTATTTTCCTTATTTTATGGTATGTATCTATAGAGCTGATTTTACTGGGTGTACACTATATGCATCTCAAAATTTCTCTTTAGGAAATCCTATTTTTATTCTTTCCAAGAAAAACTCTTTGAGGAATCCCAATGGATGTTTCCACCCATTCATGGATGGCATCCCTGGTAAACCCATTGGCATTGACTAGTGCACCTCACCCAAGGGATTTGAAACAAGGCACCTTCCAGCACAAAACTAGCCAAATACCCAGTAATATTAACGATATTCGGTTGGGCTAACCCCTTTGGCTCAATAAATCATAATCAACTATACTTTTTTCCATATTAACATATTGATCCTATTTGGAATTTTCCAAAAGTAACCATAACAATCCAAGCATGTTCCTATTTTTATTTTGGTTTTTAATTCCTTTTGTGTTATGGTGATAACTTTATATGACTGTATAGATGTTTATTTTGGTCAGAGTATATGTTGAAAAGTAGATGCTCGCTTACATTCTACCTTGTCTATTATGTATTGATGGAGTTCAGTTTCATTAGTTGTGACCAAAGAACTATGTAAGGCATCTATACAAGTATTCTTGTATCACTATTTATAAACTGAACATTGTCCTTAAAGAAGCAAAGTAAATCCTTAATGCTACATGTTTGTATCTCGGTGAACTTCCAATCCAAATAAATGAGGTAAAATTTAAGTGTTTCCAGAATCCAAATCTCAGGTTTTGTGAATTCACTCATATATGGTCCTCCAAAAGTGAAGTGAAATTTAATTATTTCCAAATCTTAAGTTCTGTGAATTCACTCATTTTCTGTGAATTCACTAATATTTGGTGCTAGAACCTTTCGAGAAATCACAAAAAAATTCTTTTAGTCGCATTCAAATTTTCCAAGAACAATACTAAATTTCTCCCTGAAATGGCTTTGGGATTGAAAATTTTATAAATATTTTTAGGGAAACAACCCAAAATAGTTTTTTAAAATTGGAATCTTATAACACTAGGAACTAAACAATCTTCTATTTTCTACTGCAAATTTCTGATAGAATCTCCCCATAAATAATCACTTAACATAAATGATATATTAGGTTGCATAAATATATAACTTAGAAGCATGAAATGAAGAATAAATCTCAACGAGATTGAAATATCCTTAATTGAGCTGAATGAGGCCAGGAATAAATTTGACTAGAGGGTGTTGAAAATGGCATAATTTTGTTCTGGTTGGATAGATTTGCAACTAGGAATTAGTAGTTTCCTTGCTTGCATAACTTGGGAAGATTTTTGTATCTCAAATATCAACCTTATTGAATAGTATTATTTATGCCTTGCAATGTTGATATATGTTGTGATATAACTTGCGAGTAACCTAAACACTTTGGATGAAAATTTAGTTGTGAATTTTACGTGCAAAATATATAAGTGAAAATATAGATTAATTGTCGCTTGTGTAGAATTTCCTTGAAATTCTACTACTACTTGAATGAATAAATAAGAAACTAATTGTTGCATCAAGACAAAAAATATCTCTACCAATTTGTAGTGGAATAGAACAGAAATAAAACACAGACACGCTATAACAAAAAAAACATTTTTTTCTAGGGAACCCAGCGAGGAAAACCCTTTGCTAGCTATAGAAATTTAAAATAATATCCATATTAGACTTTGAGACACCTTCTTCAAAACCAGGATCATCGATGATTATTGCTTTCCATATTCATTTTCGTAAGAATTAGGGTTATTTTCCATCAAATCACAATAGCTAGAAAGTGTCTCTTTGATTTTAGAAAGCAGATCATGATCAACTTCATCCAAGAATCCCCTAGAAGGCTCATGTCATATCCCTATACACTAGTGTAGCTTCCTATTTTTATTAGTACAATCCCCTTATTATATTGTTGTGCCCATGTAGTCCCCATATTGTTATTATTGTGCTGCATAGAAGCCCACTATTGTTATTATTGTGCCATTAAATTATTATTGTTATGTTGGGTTTGATTATATTATGACCCCTTAGACTCCTATATATAGAAAGGAGGTCTTGTGATTTCTATTGTCCGAGAATTCTTCATTTTTCTAATATAAAGGAGGTTTCCCGCTCAAAGAGGCTGACTTATAAGGTGTTCATCTATATTTTCTATCTTTTTGTGACTTGGTTTCATAACATTTGTTATCAGAGCTTTGGATTCTATGGTTTCGCTACTCCGAACAAGTCATCGTGGAATTTTCGCAATAGCATTTTTCTGCAATGTTTCAGAAGATAAAAAAAAAACCATATGAGACGAAATCTCATTGAACCTTAGGTCCAAATTTCAGATCTTGTCTCGCTATATGTTATGATGTATGATTTGTGGAAGTTAATGTTTTGGAAAGCTCCATAATTTCATCTAAAATAGGTCATCATGGATTTTTCGCTATAACACTTTTGCTATGAAGTTTCAGAAGCTACAAAAAAAGAAGAAACCATTTGAGAAGAAATCGGTCTAAACCTCGGTTCCAAATTTAAGATCTTGTGTCACTATACTTTCGAAGATATAATCTGAGGAAGTTAAGATTTTTGTAGACCCCTGAATTACATTCCAAAAAGGTCACCTTAGGAAAATCATCATAACTTTCGCTCTGAGCATCAGATTGAATTTTCGTAACAACTTGTAGAAAGAGGACAAATTCTAGTTGTTTGGGTAAAATTTTCAGAATCTAAGGTTGAAACAATGACCCAGGGCACATCGTGCAAGTTGGCTCTACTAAACTAGTCTATACTCAGGTCATCGTTGGTGATTTGGCATAACCCTTCATTGGTGAATCAAATCTTGATCAGACTTGTGGAGTTAGAAATACTACTCATCAGGTTACCATAGGAAGCAATTTCAAACCTTGGAGATCCAAAATTACAGAGATATACTAGGTTCAATATTGAGCTCCTACCAAGTGAAAAAAAAGGATCTGAAATTACGGAGTTACAGTTGTTTCAAGATCGAGCTCCTAAAATCAAGAAAATGTGATATGAGGAAGTTTGATGGGAAGGATCAAGTAAATTCGATACTACAGATGGAGCAATATTTTGATCCACTGTTACAAAAGGTATGTATTTCATCTTCATATTTAGAACCAGATCAATTTTCATGGTATAAAGGGCTTTGTTCTCGTAAACAACTTGTTACATGGTCAATTTTGATGGAGGAAATGGTAGCACATTATGAGGATAGAAAGAGAAACACCTTTAGAGCAACACCACAACAACTGGAAGAAACAAGAGAAAAAGTGCTTTCTTACAAAGTGGAAAGAAAAATTATGACCCCAAGGAAGTCTATCCCTCATAACTATAAATATGGAATTGTTGATTCCCCTAGACTTCCACAACCTATAAGGGTTACACCACAACAATTGGAAGAAAAAAAGAGAAAAAAAGGCTTTTTTACAATTGTGATAACAAATACATTAATGGTCACAAGAGTGCTGAGAAGAAATTATTTTATCTTGATTGTGGAGAGGAGGAAGAAAAGGATCAAGAAACGTCAAAATAAGAGTATATAATCCAGGAACCAACCCCAGAGAAAAAAGAAATGAATCTGACCATATCTTGTAAAGCATTGGAAAGAATTACTACTCCTCTAAACCCTAAGAGACAAGGACATATCAAGAAGAAAAAGGTTCGAGAAGTGAAAGATCACATCAAGAAAGATGAAATGACTCCGACCATATCTTGTGATGCAATGGCTAGAATTACCACTCCT
The DNA here is from genome assembly GCA_000404065.3 of Pinus taeda. Lineage (NCBI taxonomy): Eukaryota > Viridiplantae > Streptophyta > Pinopsida > Pinales > Pinaceae > Pinus > Pinus taeda. Next base: position 24,130 of record APFE030644522.1, on the reverse strand, counting down.
CAAACTATCAAGATAGAAGAACATATCAAGAAGAAAAATGTTCAAGAAGCGAAACATCACATAGATCATCAAGAAATGAATCTAACCATATCCTGTAATGTATTGGAAGAAATTACCACTCCTCAAACTCTCAAGATAGAAGGACATATGAAGAAGAAAAAGGTTCAAGCAGTGAAAGATCACATCGAGCATCAAAAACAAGTTCTCCAAATTTTAAACGATAACACCACTTTGGTGCAAAATCAAATGAAACAACAAGAAAATCAACATCGCAGTGAAAAATGTTTTGGTGTAGGTGATTGGGTATTTTTATGATTACATCTCAAGCAAGCTATTAATGATAAGGAAACATTGGAAATACTACCTCCACTTATTAAAAGGAAACCTTACCTAATGGGAAGACACTTCAAGGTCAAAATGTATTATGATAGTCTTAAATACTTTTTAGAACAAATATTATCTTTACAAGAACAAAAAAAATGGGTTACAAATATGTTGGGTTATGACTTTGAAATCATCTACAAAAAAGGGAAGCAAAATGGTGTTGCATATGCACTCTCAAGAAAGGATGAGGATGTTGAAACATTGTTTTGTTCTATTTCTATTATCCAACCAGATTGGATAAATGAAGCAGGGGATGAATGGAAGAAGGATGAAGAAGTGTGGCCAATAATTCAAAATTTGCAAAAGATCCTAGTTCAAAAAATATTTCTACAACTTGACGAGGAAGGAAAAATCATATTAGAACCTGGAGCAATCACAGAAAAAAGAACCCAACAGCTACGAAATCGATCAATTTCGGAGTATCTCACTAATTGGAAGAACTTACCCATTTAGTATTCCACATGGGAGGATGAGAATTTTAAATAGAAGCATCAAGAACTACTCAAGTGTTGAGGAAAACACTTTATGAAGGAGGGGGGCATCTAGGTCCCTAAACTACTAGTGTAATCCCTTATTCTTATTAGTACAACCCCCTTATTATATTGTTGTGCCCATGTATTCCCCATATTGTTATTATTGTTCCCCATAGAATCCCACAAAAAATATTTCGTCCTTACATTATTATTATTATGTCGGCTCTGATTATATTATGACCCCCTAGGGTCCTATATATAGAAAGGAGGTTTTGCCATTTGTATAATCTAGGAATTGTTCATTTGTATAATGTAAAGGAGGTTTCCCCGTTGAAGAGGCTGATTTATAAGGCATTCATCTATCTTTTCTATCTTTTTATGAGTTGGTTTCATAACCACTCATCAATGGCAAGAAGCAAGGTCCTTTCTATTTTATTTCATCACATGCATCCATCATAATCACTGATTTGTCTTCATTTCTTTTACAGTCATTTTCAATGTTATATTCAAAAGGTAATTTAGTATGATATAATCCTTAGATAACTAAGCTCAGACTTATTGTTGGTTAAGTTATGTTGTTTGAAGTTTATTGAGTTTGATTTTTATCATGAAACTACTAGAAGCGTACTAGAATGGGTGAGTTGACTATATTGATAACAATGTTATGCTTTGATCTAGTCCTTGAAAGGAACTTATTGTGCATGGTCAAAATTTCACATTCCTTACATTTTTTCAACTTCACATATAACAAATATATTTATGTTATGGCATCTAGCTAGATATATATACAGTAACTGCCACTCAGAAGTTGGATGCCATCATTTTTTACCTTGATCTTACTTAACTTACCTTTATTTGAGTTGAAAATGTCATTAGATATCATTATATCATCTATTGTAGTGAATTAATACAATTTACCTTTGTTTGAGTTAAAAATGTAATTAGATCTTGCTATATCATATTTTGTAGAGAATTAATCCAATTTTTCATAGTCCATTTGCTTGAGGTATAACAAAGCTACTTTAATTCATTAAACTTACTTTTCATATTCTATATGCTGATTGTGATTCTGTAGGCCACATCTGCATTGGAAAGGGGGCATATTTAATGAAGTGTGGATAGAGAGGGAAGCTTTAGTTATGTCGTTTCAAACTTTCTAAGGAATGTGATAAAATTTTAAAAGAATTCTCCATAGAATGTTGTTCTTTAGCTTTTTCTTTTGATAATGGACTATTTATGCGATCTCCCCTATCTTACACATACCAGAGTCCATACACACATGTATTTTTGGGATATGTGGACAATGGATAGATTTATGCTAACCATTTATCTATAAATTTACACTGTAGAAGATCAAGCATTTAGGGTTGAATATTTCCTCACCGCTAAAGTAGAGTTGAAAAGTCAAACTCCTAGTTTTAAGGCATATACCTCACTTTTAGATCAGTTTGTTGCTCACTCTGTATAGACCTTCCATAGGAGGGAAAAGAGTGATCATTAACATTGATTAATCTTTCTACAGACCAAGTAAAGATTCCACATGTGTATAAATTAGTGGCTCCTTGGATAATCCCAATAGTGGCGCTATCGTAGCAACAAGAAATTCATTTATTTTGACTTCTTCATTAGTGCATTGATAGTATATCAGTTATTCCATACAATACCTCAACAGTGTATGATCAAATTATAGTTAAGACTGTCATAATATTTTTACTTATCCTCTTTTAGAGGGAAACTAGAGTGCTTTTCAAGCTTGTACATCACAATTGTATCATGCAAAGTTTACCTGGGCCAAGTTTTGTGGATCTAAGGAGGAAGATACATGCTGGAATTCAAGAGGAAACAATAATACAAAGTGGGAAAGAGGTTTGACAGTTAACCTATATTTCACATTATGGTTGGAGTCGGTTTGTTGGCAAGATGTTGGATACCCCAACTTCCTTTTTATGACTTAGTGCAGGATTGAATCCTTCGACATATTCTTCGCTAAAATATCATTAAGTGATGGGTTTTCTTAGAAGTGTTGCACATCTATAAAGTTTACTAGAGTTGTTCTTGAGTCTTCAAAGGTGGTTAGCTTTTCAAAGCACACATGTAGAAGAAGAGGAGAAATCATATGCCTGGCTAATTTGAAGTTATCTACCTGTGAATATGGCTTTCCCATTCATAAACCTGACAACTCACTCTACTTCTTTCTAGTGAAAAACTTTGGGACTTTCCATGAATCATGAGACAATTTGAACCCCATAACTATAAATTTCTTATTTAAATATATATCCAATAGATTAGAATCTAGACAAGGATAACTCCATTCTTGTTTCAAAAGAACCGGAAATTGAGTTTTACCATGCTATTTAATCTTTTTTGTGTTTATTCGCATCCTTGGTCTATGACATAAAGATGCAACATGCAACCTTGCATTTTCTATACTAACACTCCTAAAAAATAATAAAGTATGCCCAAATCTATCATTTCAAATGATGTATGTAGCTCACCTTTTGGTTTTTCAATTCTCGAAGCTATTTAACTATATTGATGAGAACTTCTACAACCGATACCAAAACGACAACATATGTTATAGTTTTATATGTCTTTCTCTGAATGTGTTTCGCCCTCAGTAGTGCAACAATACACTGTAGTTTCCATTAGGGGAGAAGTGTAACAGTGGCAACCTTGGCCTGTGTGCAGATGGGTTGAATGCACATTAGACTATATATGTTGTTTTGAAGGTGTTTCTCCTTCAATAATACTTCATCTTAGTAGATACTTTTGGTCTTCACCTTTAGTAGATGCATGTAGCCTTGGGATACGTGTTGTTGATTATAGTTTTCCTATGAGGTTGTAGTAGCATAGAAAGAGTTGCATTGATTTTAGGCATATTTAGTATGATTTTATAGTTTGACGTAGATGCTCAATTTTCTTAATTTATGCGTCTTTATTAGTTCCTTTTTATCCACAAATTTATCTTTACGAAAATTTGACAGTAGATAAAGATTCTATATTTTTAGAAGGGGACACACGTCCTTGTAGGAGGTACTCTATTCTAGGAAGCTTTTGCTATGGAGGTTAGGTGCTTTATCTGAGAATCCTAGAAGGCACTATTGTAGCAATATGAAATTTGCTTAGTTTGAGTTCTTCATTACTGGATTGATATTATATTGTTTATTCCATGCAATACCTCAATATTGTATACCGCCATATTAAGTATGCCTTTATAGTTTGACTTAGATGCTCACTTTTGTTAATTTAGTTGTTTCTCTTAGTTTTGTTTTATGCACAAATTTATCTTTGAGAAAAGTGCACAGTAGAGAAGGGTTCCATATTTGAGTAGGGGACATACTTCTAGGTAGGAGGTATTGTATTCTAGGAACCTTTTTCCATGTAGGTTAGGTGTTTTATCCCAGTATCCCAAGAGGCACTATTGCAACAGTAAGAAATTCATTTATTTTGAGTTATTCACTAGTGCATTTATAGTATATTGTTTGTTTCAAGAAATACCTCAATATTGTATGATCAAATTACAGTTAATATTGTCATAATATTTCGACTTACCCTCTTTTCGAGGGATACTAGAGTGTGTGTCAAGCTTGCACGCCACAATTGTATCATGCAGAGTTTACCTGGCACACGTTTTGTGGATCTCAGTAGCCAGATACTTGTTGGAATTCAAGAGGGGAAAACGCTCCAATGTGGGAAAGAGGCTTCACATTTAACATGTCTTTCACATTATTGTTGCAGTCAATTTGTTGGCAAGATGCTAGATACCCCAACTTCCTTTTTATGACTGAGTGTAGGATTGAATCCTTTGGCATATTCTTCGCTCAATTTTCATTAAGCGATGGGTTTACTTAGAAGTGCTTCACATCTATAAAATTTTCTAGAGTTGTTATTGAGTCTTTGGATGTGGTTATCTTTTGAAAGCACACATGTACAAGAAGATGAGAAATAATATGCCTGACTAATTTGAAGTTATCTTCCTGCGAATAGGGTGTTCCCTTCAATAAACCTGAAAACTCACTGTACTTCTTTCTAGTGAACAAATTTGGGACTTTTCATTAATTGTGAGACAATTTGAACCCCATAACAACTAGTTTCTTATTTAAAGTTATACCCACTAGATTACAACCTGCGCAAGGAGAATTCCATTCCCATTTCAAAATAACCTACAATCAAATTATGCCATGCTTTTTAATATTTTATGTATTTCTTCACATCCTTGACCTACGGCATAAATACGCAACAAGTTACCTTGAATTTTCCATAATAACACTCCTAAAAAAATAACAAAATATGCCCAAATTTGTCATTTCAAATGATCTATGCATCTCACCTTTTGTTTCTTCAATTATCGATGTTTTTACCTATATTGATGAGATAATCAACAACTGAGGCCACATTGAAAATATCTATTAGAGTTTTATTCGTTTTGCACTAAAGTTGTTTTTCCTTCAGCAACAGTACAATACATTGTAGTTTCCATTCAGTGAGAAGCGTACCCAATAGTAGCATTGGCCTGTATGCAAATGGGTTGAATTCACAATAATCTTTATCTAAGGTGTTTCTCCTTCAATAGTGCATCATCTCAGTAGATCCTTTGAATCTCCACCTTCAACAAATGCATACAACCTTTGGGTACATGCTATATGCTCCAATTTTGTTGTGAGGGTATAGCAATGATGAAAGAATCACATCGATTTTAGGCATCTTATTGTTGTTTTATGAACGCATGCATGTCTAGCATTTCCCAAAATTATATAGAACCATATTTATCATACTTTTATAGTTTGACTTAGATGCTCACTTTTCTTAATTTAGGTGTTTTTCTTAGTACTATTTTATGCATATATTTATCTTTAAGAAAAGTGCATGGTAAAGAAGGGGTCTATATTTTGAGCAGGTGACACTCTTCCTGGTAGGAGGTAATCTATTTTAGGGAGCTCTTTCCATGGATGATAGGTGCTTTATCCTAGACAAAGTTTCAAGTCCTTGCCTACTTGACAAGGTCCCTACCAGACAGGACACCAGTGGATAGAGTTACAAGTCCCTAAATTTTCAAAAACCCACCTGACATTAGCTATCTAGCCTAAAATCATTTACATTCCAGTCATCTCTTGGATATGATTTCATAGAGAGATCCCTCTTTGGTTTGGTAGGGCTAGCTACCAAACTTAAAGCTTGGTCTGTGGTTACCTTCCTTGATCTCTTCATCAGTCGGGGACATTATGGACGATAACAAAGGGCATGACAACTACGGAGTGCCAACATGTTCTAGTGAATGTAATGTTCCAATGTCATGGAAAAATGGAATGCTAGTTCTAAGGTCTTGACTACCAAGGTGTGTTAGGGAATGCTAGGATAGTACGAAGACATCTCAAACAAGCTAAGATGTACAAAGTGCTAAGGCATGCTAAGATGTACAAGGATTCCAAGTCCCTACCTCATCATCTTCCATATGATATCCACTTATAACATTTCATTTGCAGTATTTGGTGCATTTGATAGTTATAGGTCATTTATAGGTTATAAATTTCTTTAGAGTTTCACTTCTAATTGAGTATTCAACTGAACATATTGATTCTCTTATACATAACTATTTTTCCCTCCACCCAATTTTCATAGCTTCAATAACCAATATATAGTGACCTACATCTTTGATGTTGCTTTGCTTGTTTAGTAAAATATTTATGAGACTTTAATTTGTTGAAAGTTGTACAATTTACAATTTACGATGTTTCAAGGTGTAATTTATAAAAATATAATTCTTTAAAGTGTGTTAGGGAAATGGAAGAGCACCTGATCTACAAGCAGGAGGTTGGTGGTTCGATTCCATCGTGTCTTGAAATCCATATGGAATGGTGATGATCAATTTTTGGTGATTGAGGCTCTTTTCACCATCACCGATGAGCTTTGGTGACATTTTTTGGCTCTCACCAAAAATATGAAATGGTGAAAGTGAACGAACACCACAATATATGCACATCAATAGTGATGACCCTCAAATGTCTGTAACCATAAATAATTGTTGTTGATCTGAAATGGTGAAGGTCATTGTCCATCATTATAGTAATTATTTGTGATGGACACTGAATGTCACCACAACACCTATACTTCTAGCAATGTAGCTTTTCGTGATAGTAAATGAACGCCACCATATATATGCACCAATAGTGACAGCTATTAAAGATCCACCACAATAAATAATTATTTTTCATATGAAATGGTAACGGTTACTATCAATCATTATAGTCAATATTCATGATGGACCTTGAATGTCACCATAAAACCTATACTTTTGGTGATGCCACCTTTGGTGACGTTTAGTTTTTGGTGACCGAGGCTATTGTATGCCACTATTGCTCATATGCACTGGTGCGAGTCTCTATTCATGATTATAAATCATTATTGGTGATGAACTTTTAATGTCACTACAACACCTATACTTTTGGTGACGTTCAATTTTTGGTGATGGAAACTGTGGTCTATCACCATTTCTCATATGAAATGGTGACGATCATTATCCATCATTATAAATCATTATTGGTGACATAGTTTGTATGTCACTACAGTACCTGTAGTTTTGGTGATGCCACCTTTGGTGACGTTCAGTTTTTGCTAACGAATGCTCTTTTGATCATCACCGATGAGCTTATGGTGACATTTTTCACCCGTCACCAATGTCGTTTTTTCTTGTAGTTCTAGTCACATATTTCTTGTTTAGATACTTTGGAAAAGAAGTGAAAAAAAAAAACTCTAAGTGTTCATTTTTGTAATTGTCACCTAAGACCAGAAAGACAAAAAAACGATACTCAAGAGAACCTCTTAGGCATGCTCAACTAAGGTATTCCTTTTATGTAAGTAGTCTGTCTCAGTCTGGAAAAGGGTTAAATTTATACTAAGTAGACATATTTTCAAGTACTTTAATGAGTTCAAAAAGACAAGTGCTTCAATATCTTTTCATGTTTTGGGAGTTTGAAAAGAGTTGAAAGAGAACTCCAATTGGTTTCTTTTTTCTAACTTTATAAAGCCTAAAAAAGAGATAAAATAATACTCTTTCGTCAAAATAATATTTTTCAATTCATACATCACTAAATCCATCAACAAAAATTTCAACCTACTTAGAACACCATCAAAGGATTAAAAATACCTGTTTTGTGATAAAATTGAATCATATTTAGGTCAAAATATTAAAGTATTAATAAAATAATGATGAAAATGACTATAAAACAGGAAAAAGAAATTCATTTTACTATTTAACATTTTACTTCTTGGTGAGTAAGTTATGATTAATTTTCCCTCCAATCTTTTGTAGCTGATTGTCACTAATATGGTGGAGCATTTCGAGTGTCATCACTTCTAGGTAGGAGCTACAACCTTCTTATTTCTTTTCATGCTTCCATTTTGTAATTTGATTTTTTTTTTCTTTTTTTTACAGCCCTATGGCTGTAATACCTTACGTTAGTTCCAATTCCCCCCCCCATCAAGTTGAAAGGAGAATTGAACAAGAAGAAAATGCACATTATCCCCTTAACGGGGTGCACTTGACACAATTCCAAAATTGATTTTTCCTATTTCTTTCAAAATTTCTCTAGTCTTTTGCATGAGGCTTGTCTTAACGATCCTTCTTGTGATGTCTCAATTTTCTACGAGAACAAAATGTATTTAATATGAAAAGAAAGAGAACATGATGAAAAATATTTAACTATAACTAATGATCTTACCACTGTCCAAGCTTTGAGAGATTGTGCGCTCTTGAAATTTTGCTCCCTTATTGGGATGAGGTAACATATGGACTTTTTGGCATATCTTGTTCAAGCATGGAATGTTTAGGAACAAGCATTAAGAATTGGTGCACATATTCTTGACATAGAGATGGAACATATATACTTGTTGACAAGTATATCGAGGTGAGGTGCCCCCATCTTTTTATCTAGTGTGAGAACAGACGGAGAGACATTCAAGGATTACATCAATGTACACTATAGACTGATATTTCAACCGACTAAGGATTGAACGATCGAGACCAAGGATATGGTATGTTTTCCTCTGAGGATGATCTTGTCTATCATTGCCATATTGGTTGGTAGTGCTACTATACATTTGGCCAAAATATCTCATATGCAGTACACACTATAATGTATGGTGTCGATAGTATTCAACTAGAGTGAGGGAGTACTAGCAAACATGAAGAAAGAACGAGCCAAGGCCAATGATGTGTGGTTGAAGAACTTTGTCTATGGTTCAATCTTGATTTATTTTTCCTTAGAGAAGATTCCATTACTTAGGACATATCATATCTCACTCGAGCATGCAAATCTGAGAGTCCCATCGATGAGGAGGTGGGTAGGCCTCATGTCCGGATATGCAAGTCTATCATGGATGAGTTTCACGCCAGTCTTCTGAAGTGATGGAATTCTGTAGACACCGAAAGCTCGTGCTTCCTAACGATGAGAAATGATGTTCCATAGGTAAAACAAGAAGCATTTTGATCATTTCTTGATTTTAACAAATTTTAGATAATTTATTTATACATCCAAGACTAAACGATTGATTTTTACATGTAGAAATCGGATCCATTCGACCTATGGGTTCCTCTTATCTTCAATGTAAAGGATACCCAAAACAGGCACCAACAGTAGTATAAGTTATTACAGAAGGACGAGAGGTACTACATTATGTGAATGTGGCTGAGACCATTGCAGAGGGTGAGTGTCACACAAATGGGTTTACCCATGGCATAACAGAGACTAGGGTCGACTGACTTTGTATGAGAATGTAATGACATACTATTGGTGTGCTTGGTCAGATTAGTCAGCTACTATGCAAGATAGCTTATGTAGTGGCATGCCAACATGAGCACTATTTTTATTATACTAGGAAGCATATAGGCATATTTGGACTGCATGTATACATTTTGATAGGATAGGTTGCGTGGCCATATGTGTGTCTAGAAAATTTTGATTTTTTTATTAACTTGTGAATAGGCATTGTTACAATACCATTGGCCAATACCACGGCTTATCAATATCACATGCCAAAAAACCATAACTTCTTTCATAGTAAAAATATTTTATTTTAATCTAATTTTACAACATTTTTGTAATTGAATCTAAAAGGGAAAATGTTACAATTTGAGATATATCTAAACCTTTTATCCTCATAGAAATTAAATTAAGATTTTAAGAAAATTAATCTAAGATGGATCTATGTAGGCCCATTATATATATATTATATATATATATATATATATAATATATTAATATATATTATATATATAATATATATATATAATATAGAGAGAGAGAGAGAGAGAGAGAGAGAGAGAGAGAGAGAGAATTTGCATAGATCCATATTAGCTAATGATCCAAGGGATGAGATCAAGAAAATTGACTAATTATACTAGATTAAATATAGTTGATGATTTTTTAAAGTCCTTCAATTTTTTATTTTCTTTGACATGATCGATCCAAAATATAGGTTTAATATTTTACAACCAATTAAGTATTTTTTATTTAGATAATTTCTTAAACACAATACAATGTGATCAAATTTAAGAGAGAGTTGGGGAGGGGGTGGAGAGAGGGAGGGAGCTAGTGAAAAAGTTGGAGGGCAGAGAGAGAGATAAGGAGAGAGTGATGGGGGGAGAGAGAGTGAGGTGGGATAGAGGGAGCAAGAGGAGGGAGAGAGAGAGAGATGGATTTGGACTGGGAGAAAGAGGGAGGAAAGAATAAAGACATAGATAGATAGAGGAGGATAGAGAGGGGAGTGAGAAGGGAGAGATGGAGAGAGGGTGAGGGAGAGAGGAGAGGAGGGAAGACAAAGAAGAGGAGAGGATAGAAAAAGGGAGAGAAGGGTAAGGGAGAGAGATGGAGACATGGAGATGGAGAAGGACAAGGAGGGGGAGATACAGTGATAGAGTTGGAAGGAAGAGAGACAGAGAGAGGGAGAGTGATTTGGGGGGGAGAGATAGAGGGAGGTGGGAGTTAAGGGATAGAGAGGAAGGAAGATAGAGATGAGGAGAGAGAGATGGAATTGGAGGGGGCAGGATAGGGAGGGAACAAAATAAACATAGAGGGAGAAAGATGGAGAGAGACAGGGGGTGGAAAGAGGGTCATGGAGAGAGAGTGTGTGTATGTTTGGTCGGTGAGATAGAGAGAGGGAATAACAAAGAGACAAAAATAAAAATATAGATATAATATAATATTATATAACCATCCTAAATCCATATTAACCTATACTTATCAAGTGTCGAAAGGGATCCAATATCTCGAGGTGCAAACATTTCCTCAAAATTTTCACTAGAAAAAAGAATTTCACTCGAGAGATTGGATCCCTCTCGTTGCTTGATAGATATTGGGTTAAGATGGATCTAGGTTGGTTAATATGAAATTAAAGTGTTTTTTATTTGATATTATAGTGTTAAAAATTAAAAATTAATTTCAAATTGGAACTAGATCCAATTAGATGCAATGAATAATTTTTTTTTAAATAAATAAAATAATTTTGTTTATTAAAAAATATATTTTTAAAACAAATTATTAGAGATAAATAATTCAAAGTTGTCTCACCTATACACCATGTGAGAATGAAGAAGTGCTTAAGGAAGGATAACCTTTCAACCAATATTTAATAGCCTTTCAATCCCCTACCATTTGTAAGTTTAGATTGCTTGACACAATTAAGATGACTAACATAAAAGATAGACTCATATCCTTGTAGTACTTGTTAGGTAATTGAATTTTTGTTCATAGACTAAATTAGTCATTCATTTTAGTCATTTTTAATTGTATTGCTTATTAATTTGTCACATATTTTAACTCATGACTCAATTAGTGATCTATGTTAGTAGTTTTTAGTTCGGTCACCTAACATTGCTCATTTTTGGTAGAATTTCACTTGGAAAAGCTATGGTGACTAACGTGTTTAGTCTTTAGTCACCTAGTCACTAATTTATTTTTTTCTTCTAGTGCCTTGTGGGAGGATGAGTGGAAGGATCCACAACCACAACCCACAAATATTGTGTTTATGATTTCATGGAAATAAATTAGAGTTAGTTGTCATGGTTTGCATTTTCTTCTATAGATTAGAAGTCAGTTTAGTGATTATATTAGTGGTATTGCACAAATTAGATGTTATTTAAATTGAACTAATACTTTCCACACAAGTTATTTCATTTTGTTAATGATAAATGGATGCATGCATGTGATTGATTGCAAGGTTGGTTGATCTGTAGGAAAGGGAACCTTCACCAGTTCTAGCCTAATCTCCTTCATTTTCCCTTTCCACTTCCAAAAACTATCCCAAAACCCTATTTGGTAATCCATTCTTCCTAGGTGAATGAGAGCACCAATCATAGTGCAAGATGGGCCTTCGAGGGGTCCTAAGCTTGGCTACCGACTCAAACCAACCCCCTTTCATTTTCTTAAACTACCATCCATCTCTTCATACCCTTAAGACAATGTTTTCACCTACAAGAACTACTAATATGCCCTCGTGTAGCATTACAGGCCTACGTGTAGCATTACATACCTTCTTTGGCAATCACTTATAACAAACTTGTAGCATCATTTTCCTTCTTCAATTTCTATCTCCACTATAAATTAGACTTATTATAGATTCATAATGATGCCAAACTGGGATAATATTATATGGGAAACCTCCTAGGCCACTCCAAACCTTAATTTTCTACATTGCAAAAGCATAGTAGAGTTAGTTTCTTTATCATGGAAGTAGGTTACTGATTTATGAAAAAGTATGAACTAGGTAGATGGTACATGCAATTATGATTGGTAGTTTCATTACTTATGAAAGATAGGTTGGTTTCCTTTCTACAAGTACATGGGTTAATTTCATGAATTATGCAAGATAACATAACTTTTCTGCAAGTAAGTTACCATTTTTCCTTTCATAAATAGATTAGTTGCATTTTTACAAGTTGATTCAATGGAATTTCTATTTTCATAGCTAGAAGCAATTTCTAATTTTCCTTTTATCAGCAAGTTTTCATTCTAATTTAGAAGAAGGAAGGGTCTCTGAGATATTTTTGATCTAATTTTATAATTGATGGTGGCATGAGTGGAATGCTATCTACTATGCATATGGCATTGTCACCTTGAAGTTTGTACGAATACCGGGTTTCTAATTTGAATTGCGGAACCTATGGATATTGCAACATTTTTGGTGCAATACCAAATCTCACAAAATCTAGGAAACCAAACATTTTGGAATATTACCACTTTTATTAATAAATTAATGTTGAGAAGAAAAGATATAACTATTTGTAGCCTTTCCTATGTTTGATCAAAATTTATTCTTAATCAATTTTGTTTATCCTATCTATTGTATTTCTAAATATTAAATATATTAGATTTTATAAAATAATTGTAAAACTTTGAAATTCCACAGAAAAAAATAATTCAGGAAACATCTTAAAATAATACAATTTTCTAAGCTTTTTAGAAGGAAAATAAAATTAGAAGAGTTTGTAGTCTAACTAGTTGATGTTTGTTTTTGTGCCCTCACTAGCCATTGGTCATTTTCCGGCTACTTCGATGGGCCCACTTTGTCTACTCCAACAATGTTTGTCTCCTTTGTTTTATCAACATCCTCGTAATGTTTGTTTTTGTTACTGTCTAATTGTAAATGATTGTACACAACATGCATGATGTTGCTCTCACACCATGATTTCAAATTTCAAATTAATATGTAAATGATCGTACACACCATGCATGATGGTGCCATACATGATGCTACTGTCACATCATGATTTCAAATTTCAATTTAAGCACATAATGAAATTTTTAAATAAAGTGAGAACCTATTTGGGTTTCTTTTCTCTCTAATTTAAATATGTTTGGTAAGGTCCTTGTTTAACATTTGGAACCTATCTCCTATCAGTGATAGGATTTTCATGTGTCTAAGAAAGAATCATAGGCACAAACAACTACACATTTGTAACTGCAATGATTTGAAGCAAAATATCTTTATTTTGACTATGGAGACATTCTCTAGCTCAATGACCATCCATCCCTCTCGTCATATCTTGAACCTCTTTCCTGAGCATGTAAATTTCTAAGTATCTGTTATATTGTTTTATTTTAAAGATTTTTCTTTCCTTCAAATTTGATTCTAACTTGAAGTGATGATCAGAGAAATATAATTTGAAATTTTGTGCACAATTAAGGTGGATTGGTAATAATAATAAATATTTTTTGCATCTTTAAGGAGGAGTGATAATAACATTAAATATTTTATGAATCGTGCTTATGGAGAATGGTAAACTTAATTTTTTGCAGCTTTAAGGAGGGATAATAATAGTAAATTTGTTTTGCAGCTCATGGTAAATATTTTATGCAGCTTGCTCTTGGACAATTCTAGACGTTTTTTATTTTCAGCCTTATGGAGGAGCAATAATAGTATTTCAACCATCTTGCTTATGGACAATGTTGGAATTGTTTCATCCAAACAATTTGGCATAATTTTAAGAGTTGGTGTATAGGTATAGTTTTATCAAGAAAACTATAAAATCACCTAAAATATTCAAACATTTTAAGCATATAACCATATTTTTTTTATATAGATTTTTGTTGTATTTTAATAAATGCCTTTAATACCTTTAGCTGAGTTTCTAATATATGAGAAGGTGAACAATAGAAGTGTGTGGTGAAAAGCAATATAATAAATAACTATTGTTTCCAACTTATAAATAAATATCAAGAATGTCACAACAAAAACATAATTTGCAACATGTAAAACATAGATTTAAACAAATAATACTCTGGTTTAGTAATGTACAAGGGAGTTTCCACCATTATGGGGAGTTTCCCTGACTAAAAGTAATGGAATTTACACCAATAAAGAAGGAGTTGTTCTCAGTTTTAAAATTATATAATTTGTTTTATTCATATATTTCATTTGGTTCACCTTCCACACAATTGACTTGCATAATAGCTAAATCAATAAAAAAAGAAAAAGATAAAAATATAATCTGGTGGAAAACTAATTATGGTGATGAATGCATGCCTAACAAGACCAATGCTAAATTAATGAATCATAAATAAGGATAAAAAATTTTCCATTTGAAATATTGTATTCAAAATTTGATTTTGAATCACTTTATGGCATAAAATGTATTTTAAAATTCAAAATATAGTTGTATAATAGTTTACAACCACGTCAGAGCCAATTAAATTCATGTGAGAAAACTAATATATTTACTTTTCAGTTAACTAAACTTAACTTATGATGAAACACATTATCTAACGGAATGATCAAAACTATAAAATGATGAAAAATGCATTAAATAAGATAGTTCTAATAAAAAATAAAACAATTAGTGACTAAATTATGAAAAAAAAAATAAAATAAAAAAGTGAAAGAAATTTAATTAATAATTTAATATAATTAAATTTACATTTTGAAAGAAAATTTTCTAATTAATTTATTTATATGTAAATATGGTATATAGTCTAACACCATAGTAGTAAAGCTTTAGTAAAAATTTATAGGTGAGTTGTCATTATTAAAGTGGGGTTGTTGCAATTGCAACAAGGAAATATGGGAGTTGTAGCAACTGTAAGAAGGAAAGAAGGGAGTTGCATCCACTAGAACAAGGAGTTACACACACATAATTTAAGGTAAAAAATCACCATTATGTCAAAGTCACTCGTACAAAACTCTCAAACCAAATAATTTCAAGTTTTAAATACTTTCAAGTATAAACTATAGATTGTGTCAATTTTTAAATCATATGATTGGTTTGGTTCAGGTTTCAAAGGTTTGAACTACAAGGACAAAGTGGATATTTTTACCAAATAAATTCTCTCTTGAAAGCGTTCCATTAATGAATGGGCTTATTGATGATTAAAACATAGTAGAAGTTAGTCTCAAAATATCTAACAATATGATTCACTGTGGAAATATCCAATCACTCACATAGTTGTATGATCAATTAAGTTTAAAAGATATCAATGAATTTATAATTAATGGAAAACCTCATGGATTTATTTATTTATTTATTTTATTTTATTTTTATTTTTATTTTATTTTTATTTTTTTTTTTTATTTTTAATTTTTATTTTTATTTTTTATTTTTATTTTTGATTTTTATCTTTTAATTTTTTTCTGAGTAAGACTAATTCTATTATCAAAGAAAAGAAATATTTACATAGAGACCGAAGTCAGTACACTGCTCCTTTATGAAGCATAGCTTTCAGGAAAAACAGGTAAGAAGACAAAGATCAAAACCCACGCAGGGGACTAGGATGATACTCTTCTAGTACTTCATGGTAAACAAAACCATCAAAAACACAAAAAAATCCACAACACAATTTTCATAACAGACTTGCCTGGTGATTACCATAGCATAACAAAAAACGACGCCAATGAGAGCACTCTAGCCATCTTTTGGTTCTTCCACAATATGACACCATCCCAATTCTGGCTCATCCATAACTGCAGCATTGTTTTGTTCAGAGGGGCCGGGGTCGACTGGCAACATCTCCTCATCCTGAGTGCTGCAACGAGGAGCAATGGGAACCTGCTGAGGCACCAAACCAATTCCTAGCTGAATAGAAGGAGAGGGACTAAAGACTGCCCCCGAGCCTCCCTGATGAGAGTCTGAGTCCTCCATCTGAGGAGTCTCATGGAAGACCACTGTAATGTGGGCCGTTATCCGAGGCCGATGCAAGGAACTGTTAAAATAGAAATCTGTAGAGCCGGACGAGGATGGAGGCCCACGGTAGCATCTGGAAGCACGAAGCCACCCCTCCCACTTCGAGTACAGGGGTATCAACCAGTAAACAATTCACTAGAGGGGGCAGCCGAATCTGAAGACAGGCTTGACGGTGCGCGCCAGGGTTGACCTCTTCGGCATCTCATTCGTTGTCGAAGTCGAGCCATATTTGAGGGAGTGTTGGATAGGTGACAGACGGGCTGAAAAACTATAAGGGGAGTAGGGCCACACAGACGCGGGGACCAGGGGGGAGCCTACTAATGCCTTTCGCCAGCAAAAACAAATTGAGCACAGAGTGATACTTTCTAGAGTGAAAATGAATGACATTTGGATTGACAGGGCCAATATCCCTCCACCCGGTATCAAAGATAAGACCTGAGACCAAATAATTAAACAATGGGACAGAGGCTAGGAAAACTCTACTCAGAACCCCCGCACATCTAAGCCAAAGGCAAGACCTGTGACCAGGTGATGACGAGACAACACTAAAACCACCAGATTGTGGTTAAAGACCCCACAGAGAAGAGAGAGGAACAACAGGAGCTGCCTCGGAATAGCTGAGCTAAGCTTCAAAAAGGCTTTCCTCGATAAGTGTCAGGAGACTTCAGACAGAACCCTGGCAAAGATGAGAGCATAGGCAATAGGAGGAGCCCAGTGAGATAGCTCGAAAGGTTTCACCTCCGACCCAGAATAGAGCCTCGCTTTAAACCTTCCAAACAAATCTCAAGAAACTCCTTCCATTACTACAACATTGAAGATCACCATAATCTCTTGCAGTTTAAAGCGTGCAGAGGGAAAAGCTGTCATAGAGGACAGGAAGAATGAACCATCGCCACCTGAATGAGAGTTGTTATGCCCTGCCTTGCACGCATGCCATACGCTCTTCCACTTGCAAGTATTAAACGATGCGTACTAGGTGGGTAGGTGTCGAGCTGCCTCACCCCACCCTAGTCTTTTCACCTTGATTGCCACCTTAGTCGCCCGCATCCATGGTGGACAACCTCATGGATTATTAATACATAGTAGCTTCATTAATTAAATTTAAGGTAAATCAATGAATTTATATTTCATATTTAGTTAAATAATGAAAGAAACAAGTAATAAAATAAATTATTTATAAAAATATTTCTAAATTAATTTTAATTTTAAACTTCAAAATGTCATTTTCATTTTTTTAATTATTTCTTTGTTTATAATATTGTGCTTATTATTGTCAAGTTTCACTAGCAGAACTAGTTGACAATGGGCCTCATTAGCATGGTGACCTGGAATCAAACCTCACAAGGGGTGGTTGTGCCCTGTGCTTGGGGAAGAAGAGATGCTAAAAAATCTAGACATCTAAGGGTTGTCGTGGCCCAGGCCAGATGTGA
>APFE030644518.1:0-13479 GCA_000404065.3 Pinus taeda | reverse complement strand
TTATGAACCTTAAATATATTTTCTTTGCTTTTTTGAATAGAAGTAAAATATCTTGGGTGATTTCCTTGAAATTATCCTTCTCGCGCCTATTTATAGTGCATTTTGGGTCTATATTGAGCCAACTTGGCCAACAATCTCCCCATTTTTCATCGATGGCAACAATCATACTCCCCCTGTGATCATGCTCCCATTGCCTGTGTGTTTCTTGATCTTTCTCTCCCCCTTTGAAATCAAAAAACAAAGGTTAACTCCCCTTGAAACTGTCTCTCCCCTTTTCTTTCTTTACTGAAGATTGTGCGAATCAATTTGGAGTAGAAATTACTCCCAATTTCCGTCTGAGATACTCAAATGCCTCTTTGGGAAGTGGCTTAGTGAAGATGTCTAAAATATGTTCCTTCAGGGCCAACATATTCTAGCTTAGTATTCTTTTTTTTACTTGATCCCTTAGAAAGTGAAACTTATAGCAATATTCTTAGTCTTAAAATGCACCTTTGGACTCTTAGAGATGTTTATTGCACTTGTGTTGTCACGAAGTATTGAAATAGGCTCATAACATTTTACTTTTATGTATTGTAAGTTTTTCTTCATCAAGAGGACAACATGTTACTACTATAATATATTCTACTTTTATTGTAGACAAGGATACTTAATATTGCTTCTTATGTAACTAGGATACTTAATAGTCTCCCAAGTAGAAGGATGCTCCACTTGTACTTCAGTTAAGGATATTCGCATGTATACACGACTGTGTCTAAAGAAACTAGCGTATATCCAGATTATTTATAAGTCAGATAATCCATTACATGTTGATCTTTAGATAATGCATCAGAACTTCATTGACCATATGAACAGTAAACAGAAGCAATAAACAGAACATATCATCACACACAAGAAGAACACATGAACACCATGATATAAGGTGGAAACCCAATGTGGGTGAAAACCACCTGCTGCAATTTGTTTCTATCTTCCTTTAATAAGAAACTTCATTTACAATGTACTGGTGCAGTCCTTTACCAGTACGTAGGCTGCAACCTGTAGAGAGCTACAAACCTCTCTCGTTATCCAGCTTCTCCTGGAGGGGAGCTAGAACCCCCATAGTTCTTGTACTAGCTAAGATACTAGTACGTATGAACCGACCTACAATCTTCTCTCCTCCAGGTACCACGTTTCATAAATTTGCAGACTGGATACACTGAAGCACAACTCTATAATCTGAAGGCCACGTTTCATCAAATTTTCATACTGGACCCATCAATATCATTGAAGCTCACAAACACTTAGCAACATCAATAGCCAATATCGAAACCCTGTCAACAAAACCAGTCACCAGAACACAGAGAAGAACATTAAACTCTGCAACAATATTCAAAACCAACTGTATCATCAAAAATCACAGCTTAAATGGTATATGCTAATTGGACGAACCAAACCCATGTGCGTACACCCTTTTACCAAAGCCAACCCGCGTACAGATTTATAAATATTCAATCCAGACTTGCAGGTATCTCAAACTTAACTTATACCTAGTTCAGAACATTACATGCGTGAGTATACAGAGCATAATCAACCATATAGAGATAGTTCATTCCAAACCATTTGATCCCAATCTCTCCTTAGATCTTGTTCTCCATCAACTTGTGAGATCTCTCCTTGGCTTAGATCAAGCAACCCATAACCTGCATTCTGGATCTCCTACTTCTTCAGATATTCAAGCTTTTCTCCATACACTTGCCTAATGATCTTCTTCTCCTTTTATAGTCTTAGGCCTTGCTCAATACCATGGTCCAAAATCATAACAAACCAATACCATCAGCTCAATACTTGGAAGGCAGAGCAAGTGGAGCACTACAACACAATTTATGGAAACCTGGAGAACAACAACAGATAACAACAGCAACAAAGCAATTGACAAGCAAAGAAAGATTACAAAATAAAATTTGGGATCCAGGAGGAAATATCCAGACTTATGACCAGGTGGTCACGAATTTTCTTACATGGGGAGTTTGATGCAGGAGCATCATCTCCGAAAAACACCTTGTATTTTACTTAAGCTAGGGGGTTTCATGTTTTGAAGAATTATTAAAATTTCATGTAAATATTAATATTATTTTGAGTGATTAATTAATTATTTGTGAGAAATTGTAAATGTGCGAGAAATTAGTTTCTAGATTATTTAGAATTAATAAGGGAGCCTAAGTTGGAATTAGTTTCTAAGTTTTAGGGATGAGAATCTATCTTTTAGGGATGTTGAGAGATTTAGGGATTTGTTGAGATGTTAAGGGGATTGAGCATTTAAATAGACCTTTTTTTTTTTACAATTGTATAAATAGGAAGGGGTTTTGAGAGAACAAGAAATTGAGATTGTGAGAGGTTGTGAGATTGAGAGTAGGCTTGAACATCAAGGCTGTAAGCCTTTAGTATTTGTAAAGGGCCATGCGTGTTGGATATCAGGCCAAAGATAAATTTGTTAGTAGCCTCATTTTGTTTATATGAAATATTGCTCCGTATTATATATTTTGATTGATGGATTGAGGAAGTTTATATTCGATTTCTGAAGTGAGATTTTGGAGTAAATTATGTATGTGAATTGTGAAAAGTGATATGCCAATTTGTGAAGAATAACAAAAAAATTTGTGTGTGGATTCTGGTTAAATGCATATGCTCCAATTGAAGTATCTACTATGGGAGACTCGATTAAAGGAAGTGTGCAATAAATAGATCGATATTTATATAACAATTGTTACTGTGTGAACTTATTTCTGAATGGCTATTTTAATTCGATCTGTAGTTTGTAGCCAGCACCATAATGGAAATAGAAAAGCGCTTTTCCCTGAAGTTACAAGTTATGGTACGGGTGCATGGTGCTGTTGGTTGAATGACATTGAATGTTGGATATTGTAGTAATTAATTTGGATTAATTGCTGAAAGAAATCGACGCATATAAAAACCGATTGGAGCAATTGGGTGTTTGTTGTATTGAAATTATGATTGAAGTCTATGCTGCAGGCTTAGAAGTGGTCGACTTACAGCGTTGAACAAAATAGGATGGCACAGAACCCAAGTAAACATTTGAACAGAGGACGGAGAAAAATCGATCATCTCAGAGAAAGGATTGGTTTGAATATCAACCAAGAGGAGATTGATTCCATGGTTGTGGCAATTCATTTTCCGGAATGGTGAAATCATTTTCGAAAATTTAAACGAACTGTTGTATGCGCTGATACTTATAATGTGTTAACGTTTTACAGAATGGAGCGACTGCAATCCTAGCAGAGATAGAGGAGGTACCATGCAACAACAAAATAACTTAAAGGTATACATTCATATTCATTCAATCTGTGAGTAAAATTGGAATGCAGAAGTATAAGTTTGTCACAATAGTTTTATGGTTAAATCGATTTGTAGAATCCGTGATATAATCATATTTGTTCGTAACCTATTAAAGACACAAGGTATATAATTCAAGATAGAAGAATTGGCAGAATTCTAAGGCATGAATGGACTGTAAAGGCTTTCCAAAGAGCAACTAGGAGAAGGAATCATAAAGAAAAAATTATAGTCAATATGATAATTGATGCAATTGGTTTAAAGCTGAATAGTCCAGGTATGGTTTATTACAAGTAATGGTCTTTTGAAATAATATCAATCTCATAAATCGAATGCTGAGATCCAAAATCTAAGGCGCGTTCTAAAATGTGAAGGTAAATTAAAGTGTGGCAGTTGTTGTTGACATTAGATGTGTAACAAAACCAGAATATTGTAATTTACCATAGCTGGAAATAAATGCACAAATGTGTTGGTTTAATAAATCCAATTTGGAAAGTATTAAAGGGGACACGTATATTTTTACCAAATTAAAGATTTGATTTCAGATGTTGAACTGGAGAAAACTGAATATGGATCGATTGGCCATAGAATGAGAGAAGAGTGACCATATTGTGTTATTTGGCATTTGAATTCTGGTCGAATCAGAAAAGTAAGGGCTCATTCTTGAATCAAGCCATATGTGAATGAGAAGTATTAAGATTGCTTGTGAAAGCATTGAATGTTTGATTTGGTTTGAATGATGATAAGTTTTGTTTGTGTAATGATTGTTGGGTCCTCATTTTAAATCATAGGATGAAGATAGTAGTGGGCGAGTTTTCCGGGCATTGAGGTATAAAATTTGGAAGATGATGAGATGTATGTTTATATGCACAAATGAGGGAAATATTTTGCGTATTGCAGGCCTAGCCCTGCAAAATTTTTGGTATCAGAGGCAGAATGCTCTGTTGAAATATTTATTTTCTGAATGAGAACTGAAATGTATTTTTGACTGTATGATGAATGATGAAAGGAATATCAGAGTTTTAAATTTGATATGTAAACTACACAAGTGAACAAGATTGCACGGAGGAAAAGATCATGCAAGATTTTAGGAGGTAAGATGATTTTTCTGATTTGAAATTTGTAAATGCAGTTTATGGTTGAAGAGAAGATGATGGTAGTGAACCTGGCATTCAGCTAAAGGCTGAATAAGGAGGACAATTGTAGTGTCCTAAAGAAGAAGGTGAGTTGAAGAGATAGCCTGAAGAGAGCAGAGAGAGTGCTCGAAAGGTTCCAGAGGTAGTGAACCAAGTATTTACCAAAAGACTGAGTGAGGAGAGCTTGGTGATGTAAGTGGCAGCATAAGGGATTGTTGTCGTAGAGGCTAGTACAACTCGTGGTGAGTAAGAAAATCATGGAGAAGATAATCATGGAGGATCAAAGAAGAGGTTTAGAGGAATGCCACAATGATGAGATGACTGCAGAAGTCAGGGAAAGAGAGATTGCGGTAATGAAAGTCAAATTGCAGGTACTAGAGGAATGGCTGCAAGAGAAGGAAGATCAGAATAGAAAATCGCTCTTTCTACTGAAGGGAAAGAAAGTAATTTGGCGACAATTGCAGAGGAGGTTGAGGCAAATTGTGATTGCCTTGTTGAAAAAGGAACTTAGATTTCTTGAGCCAGAGTTGGAATTTGAAGGTTCCACATGCAGATTTGTTCAGAGGGGGGTGCTTGAGGAAGCAGTCAAGACTGAAAAGTCTTGTGGTTTTAAAACTAATGAATTGTGTGTGTTTGCAGGTATAGTACAGGGAGATGGGCAAGCTTTAGAGTTTGTTCAGGAGAGAGAAGAGTTGAATCTGAAGGCTGTTCAGATTGATGCTAAGATAGCAAGATCTCAGAAGGGAACAAAGACAAAGGAAGCAGGAAATGATAAGTACTCTGAAAGAGAAAGCAATGATACTATTGAAAATTTTATGCAAACTGAAAGTTTATGTATGAATGCAGGTGATGATGATATGCTTTAGCAATGATACAAAGAAATTACATTGTTGGAATACTTGTTGATAAATTCAGATAATGATCGACAGGTTACAACAGACGAAAGAGTTCAGTACAGTGAACAAGAGCAGAAAAACATCTTAGAAATAGATGGTGTGAGAGGAAGACTGGTTAACAGTCTTCATAATTATTCAGAGGATTCTTTGGGCAATGAGAATCAACATACTGATATGCTTATAGTGGAGGAGAATTCAGAATAGCATATTGAAGTGCTGGCAAAGGAGGACAAGGCACTGATGCCTTCTCATTTTTGTTCTAACAAGTGTTTTGTAAATGCAGGTATTGTTGCAGAGCATTCGACCTAGTTGAGTAGTCAAATGAAGGAAGAAGAAGTTTTCTGTTCCAGAAGAGAAGAGGGCATGGATGAGCGGGTGGCAATCAGAACAGAAACAAGCATAGAAGCAAGAAGTCAGCGAGTGACAGTACAAACTGAGCAAGCCATCTTAGCTCAGCAGATAGCTAGAAATCAACAGTCGGGAGATTTATTGGACTGAGAGATTGAAAGCATCAGAAAGCTGATGACGAAAGAATCCCAGAGAAAGATGACAATAAGAAAGAAAAGGAAAGACAACAAGAGAAAGACTGTAGCAGACTTGGAAGGCAGAGAAAGTGGAGCACTACAACACAAAATATGGAAACCTGGAGGAAAACAGTAGATAACAACAACAGTAAAGAAATTGACAAGCAAAGAAAGATTACAAAATAAAATTTGGAATCCAGGAGGAAATATCCAGACTTATGACCAGGTGGTCATGAATTTTCTTACATGGGGAGTCTGATGCAGGAGCATCATCTCCGAAAAACACCTTGTATTTTACTTAAGCTAGGGGGTTTCATGTTTTGAAGAAATATTAAAGTTTCATGTAAATATTAATATTTTTTTGAGTTATTAATTAATTATTTGTGAGAAACTGTAAATGTGAGAGAAATTAGTTTCTATATTATTTAGAATTAATGAGGGAGCCTAAGTTGGAATTAGTTTCTAAGTTTTAGGGATGAGAATCTATCTTTTAGGGATGTTGAGATATTTATGGATTTGTTGAGATATTAAGGGGATTGAGCATTTAATTAGACGATTTTTTTCTTACAATTGTGTAAATAGGAAGGGGTTTTGAGAGAACAAGACATTGAGATTGTGAGAGGTTGGGAGATTGAGAGTAGGCTTGAACAACAAGGCTGTAAGCCTTTAGTATTTGTAAAGGGCCATGAGTGTTGGATATTAGGCCAAAGATAAATTTGTAAGTAGCCTCATTTTGTTTATATGAAATATTGCTCTGTATTATATATTTTGATTGATGGATTGAGGAACTTTATATTCGATCTCTGAAGTGAGATTTTGGAGTAAATTATGTATGTGAATTGTGAAAAGTGATATGCCAATTTGTGAAGAATAAGAAGAAAAGTTGTGTGTGGATTCTGGTTAAATGCATATGCTCTAATTGAAGTATCTATTATGGGAGACTCGATTAAAGGAAGTGTGCAATAAACAGATCTATATTTATATAACAATTGTTACTGTGTGAACTTATTTCTGAATGGCTATTTTAAATCGATCTGTAGTTTGTACCCAGCACCAGAATGGAAATAGAACAACGCTTTTCCCTAAAGTTACAAGGTATGGTACGGGTGCATGGCGTTGTTGGTTGAATGACATTGAATGTTGGATATTGCAGTAATTAATTTGGATTAATTATTGAAAGAAATCAATGCATATAAAAACCGATTGGAGCAATTGGGTGTTTGTTGTATTGAAATTATGATTGAAGTCTATGCTGCAGGCTTAGAAGTGGTCGACTTACAGCGTTGAACAAAATAGGATGGCACAGAACCCAAGTCAGCATTTGAAGAGAGGACGCAGAAAAATCGATCATCTCAGAGAAAGGATTGGTTCGAATATCAACCAAGAGGAGATTGATTCCACGGTTGTGGCAATTCATTTTCTAGAATGGTGAAATCATTTTTGAAAATCTAAACAAACTGTTGCATGCGCTGATACTTATAATGTGTTAACGTTTTACAGAATGGAGCGAGTGCAATCGTAGCAGAGATAGAGGAGGTACTATGCAACAACAAAAGAACATAAAGGTATACATTCATATTCAGTCGATCTGTGAGTAAAATTGGATTGCGGAAGTATGAGTTTGTCACAGTAGTTTTATGGTTAAATCGGTTTGTAGAATCTGTGATATAATCAGATTTGTTCGTAACCTATTAAAAACATAAGCTATATAATTCGAGATAGAAGAATTCGCGGAATTCTAAGGAATGAATGGACTGTAAAGGTGTTCCAAGGCGCAGTTAGTAGAAGGAATCATAAAGAAAAAATTACAGTCAATATGATAATTGATGCAATTGGTTTAAAGATGCATAGCCCACCTATGGTTTATTACAACTAATGGTCTTTTGAAATAATATCAATCTCATAAATCGAATGCTGAGATCCAGAATCTAAGGCGCGTTCTGAAATGTGAAGGTAAATTAAAGTGTGGCAGTTGTTGTTGACATTCGATGTGTAACAAAACCAGAATATTATAATTTACCATAGCTGGAAATAAATGCACAAATGTGTTGGTTTAATAAATCCAATTTAGAAAGTATTAAAGGGGACAGGTATATTTTTACCAAGTCAAAGATTTGATTTCAGATGTTGAACTGAAGACCATGTATTATTGAGAAAACTGACTATGGATCAATTGGCCATAGAATGAGAGAAGAGTGACCATATTGTGTTATTTGGCATTTGAATTCTAGTTGAATGAGAAAAGTAAGGGCTCATTCTTGAATCAAGCCATATGTGAATGAGAAGTATTAAGATTACTTGTGAAAGCATTGAATGTTTGATTTGGTTCGAATGATGACAAGTTTTCTTTGTGTAATGATTGTTGGGTCCTGATTTTAAATCATAGGATGAAGATAGTAGTGGGCGAGTTTGCCGGGCATTGAGGTATAAAATTTGGAAGATGATGCGATGTATGTTTATATGCACAAATGAGGGAAAGATTCTGGGTATTGCAGGCCTAGCCCTGCATCATTTTTGGTATCAAAGCCAGAATGCTCTGTTGAAATATTTATTTTCTGAATGAGAACTGAAATGTATTTTTGACTGTGTGATGAATGATGAAAGGAAGATCAGAGTTATAAATTTGATATGCAAACTACACAAGTGAACAGGATTACAGGGAGGAAAAGATCATGCAAGATCTTAGGAGGTAAGATGATTTTTCTGATTTGAAATTTTTAAATGCAGTTTATGGTTGTAGAGAAGATGATGGCAGTGAGCCTGGCATTCAGCTAAAGGCTGAATAAGGAGGACAATTGCAGTGTCCTGAACAAGAAGGTGAGTTGAAGAGATAGCCTCAATAGAGGAGAGAGAGTGCTCGAAAGGTTCTAGATGTAGTGAACCAAGTATTTACCAAAAGACTGAGTGAGGAGATCTTTGGTGAGGTAAGTGGCAGCATAAGAGATTGTGGTCGTAGAGGCTAGTACAATTCGTGGTGAGTAAAAAACTCATGGAGAAGATGATCATGGAGGATCAAAGAAGAGGTTCAGAGGAATGCCACAACGATGAGATGAATGCAGAAGTTAGGGAAAGAGATATTGCAGTAATGAAAGTGCAATTGCAGGTACTAGAGGAATGGCTGCAAGAGGAGGAAGATCATAATAGAAATGGCTCTTTCCACTGAAGGGAAATAAAGTGATTTGGAGGCAATTTCAGAGGAGGTTGAGGCAAATTGTGATTTCCTTGTTGAAAAAGGAACTTAGATTTCTTGAGCCAGAGTTGGAATTTGAAGGTTTCACATGCAGATTTGTTTAGAGGGGAGTGCTTGAGGAAGTAGTCAAGACTAAAAAGTCTTGTGGTTTTAAAACTGATGAATTGTGTGTGTTTGCAGGTACAGTACAGGGAGATGGGCAAGCTTTAGAGTTTGTTCAGGCGAGAGAAGAGTTGAATCTGAAGGCTATTCAGATTGATGCTAAGATAGCAAGTTCTCAGAAGGGAACAAAGACAGAGGAAGCAGGAAATGATAAGTATTCTGAAAGATAAAGCAGTGATACTGTTGAACATTTTATGCAAACTGAAAGTTTATGTATGAATGCAGGTGATGATAATATGCTTCAACAATGCTACAAAGAAATTGCATTGTTGGAATACTTGTTGATAAATTCAGAGTATGATAGACAAGTTACAACAGACGAAAGAGTTCAGTACAGTGAACGAGAGCAGAAAGACATCTTAGAAACAGATGGTGTGAGAGGAAGACTGTTTGACAGTCTTGAGAATTCTTCAGAGGATTCTTTGGGAAAAGAGAATCAGCATAATGATATGCTTATAGTGGAGGAGAATTCAGAACAACATACTGAAGTGCTGGCAAAGGAGGACAAGGCACTGATGCCTTCTCATTTTTGTTCTAACAAGTTTTTTGTAAATGCAGGTATTGTTGCAGAACATTTGACTCAGTTGAGTAGTCAGATGAAGGAAGAAGAAGTTTTCTGTTCCAGAAGACAAGAGGGCATGGATGATCGGGTGGCAGTTAGAACAGAAACAAGCATAGAAACAAGAAGTCAACGAGTGACAGTACAAATTGAGCAAGTCATCTTAGCTCAGGAGACAGCTAGAAATCAGCAGACAGGAGATTTATTGGACCGAGAGATTGAAAGTATCAGAAAACTGATGATGAAAGAATCCCAGAGAAAGATGACAATAAGAAAGAAAAGGAAAGACAACAAGAGAAAGACTGTAGCAGATTCGGAAGGCAGAGCAAGTGGAGCACTACAACACAAAATATGGAAACCTGGAGAACAACAACAGATAACAACAACAGTAAAGATATTGAAAAGCAAAGAAAGATTACAAAATAAAATTTGGGATCCAGGAGGAAATATCCAGACTTATGACGAGGTGGTCATGAATTTTCTTACATGGGGAGTTTGATGCAGGAGCATCATCTCCGAAAAACACCTTGTATTTAACTTAAGCTAGGGGGTTTCATGTTTTGAAGAAATATTAAAATTTCATGTAAATATTAATATTATTTTGAGTGATTAATTAATTATTTGTGAGAAATTGTAAACGTGAGAGAAATTAGTTTCTAGATTATTTAGAATTAATGAGGGAGCCTAAGTTGGAATTAGTTTCTAAGTTTTAGGGATGAGAATCTGTCTTTTAGGGATGTTGAGAGATTTAGGGATTTGTTGAGATATTAAGGGGATTGAGAATTTAATTAGACCATTTTTTTTTTATAATTGTATAAATAGGAAGGGGTTTTGAGAGAACAATACATTGAGGTTGTGAGAGGTTGTGAGTTTGAGAGTAGGCTTGAATAGCAAGGCTATAAGCCTTCAGTATTTGTAAAGGGTGATGCGTGTTGGATATCAGGCCAAAGATAAATTTGTAAGTAGCCTCATTTTTTTTATGTGAAATATTGCTCCGTATTATATATTTTGATTGATGGATTGAGGAACTTTATATTTGATTTCTGAAGTGACATTTTGGAGTAAATTATGTATGTGAATTGTGAAAAGTGATATGCCAATTTATGAAGAATAACAAGAAAAGTTGTGTGTGGATTCTGGTTAAATGCATATGCTGGAATTGAAGTATCTACTATGGGAGACTCAATTAAAGGAAGTGTGCAATAAACAGATCGATATTTATATAACAATTGTTACTGTGTGAACTTATTTCTGAATGGCTATTTTAAATCGATCTATAGTTTGTAGCCAACACCCGAATGGAAATAGAACAACGCTTTTCCCTGAAGTTACAAGTTATGGTACGAGCGCATGGCGCTGTTCGTTGAATGACATTGAATGTTGGATATTGCAGTAATTAATTTGGATTAATTATTGAAAGAAATCGATGCATATAAAAACTGATTGGAGCAATTGGGTGTTTTCTGTATTGAAATTATGATTGAAGTATATGCTGCAGGCTTAGAAGTGGTCGACTTACAATGTTGAAAAAAATAGGATGGAACAGAACCCAAGTAAACATTTGAACAGAGGAGGGAGAAAAATCGATCATCTCAGAGAAAGGATTGGTTCGAATATCAACCAAGAGGAGATTGATTCCACGGCTGTGGCAATTCATTTTCTGGAATGGTGAAATCATTTTTGAAAATATAAACGAACTGTTGTATGCGCTGATACTTATAATGTGTTAATGTTTTACAGAATGGAGCGACTGCAATCCTAGCAGAGATAAAGGAGGTGCTATGCAACAACAAAAGCACTTAAAGGTATACATTCATATTCAGTCGATCTGTGAGTAAAATTGGATTGCGGAAGTATGAGTTTGTCACAGTAGTTTTATGGTTAAATCGATTTGTAGAATCCGTGATATAATCATATTGTTTCGTAACCTATTAAAGACACAAGGTATATAATTAGAGATAGAAGAATTGGCGGAATTCTAAGGCATGAATGGACTGTAAAGGCGTTCCAAGGCGCAGTTAGGAGAAGGAATCATAAAGAAAAAATTATAGTCAATATGATAATTGATGCCATTGGTTTAAAGCTGCATAGCCCAGGTATGGTTTATTACAACTAATGGTCTTTCGAAATAATATCAATCTCATAAATCGAATGCTAAGATCCAGAATCTAAGGCGCGTTCTGAAATGCGAAGGTAAATTAAAGTGTGGCAGTTGTTGTTGACATTCGATGTGTAACAAAACCAGAATATTGTAATTTACCATAGCTGGAAATAAATGCACAAATGTGTTGGTTTAATAAATCTAATTTGGAAAGTATTAAAGGGGACAGGTATATTTTTACCAAGTCAAAGATTTGATTTTTCAGATGTTGAACTGTAGACCATGTATTATTGAGAAAACTGAATATGGATCGATTGGCCATAGAATGAGAGAAGAGTGACCATATTGTGTTATTTGACATTTGACTTCTGGTCGAATCAGAAAAGTAAGGGCTCATTCTTGAATCAAGGCATATGTGAATGAGAAGTATTAAGATTGCTTGTGAAAGCATTGAATGTTTGATTTAGTTTGAATGATGATAAGTTTTCTTTGTGTAATGATTGTTGGGTCCTAATTTTAAATCATAGGATGAAGATAGTAGTGGGCGAGTTTGTGGGGCATTGAGGTATAAAATTTGGAAGATGATGAGATGTATGTTTATATGCACAAATGAGGGAAAGATTCTGGGTATTGCAGGCCTAGCCCTGCGTCATTTTTGGTATCATAGCTGGAATGCTCTGTTGAAATATTTATTTTTTGAATGAGAACTGAAATGTATTTTTGACTGTATGATGAATGATGAAAGGAAGATTAGAGTTTTAAACTTGATATGCAAACTACACAAGTGAACAAGATTGGAGGGAGGAAAGGATCATGCAAGGTCTGAGGAGGTAAGATGATTTTTCTGATTTAAAATTTGTAAATGCAGTTTATGGTTGCAGAGAAGATGATGGCAGTGAACCTCGCATTCAGCTAAAGGCTAAATAAGGAGGACAATTGCAGTGCCCTAAAGAATAAAGTGAGTTGAATAGATAGCCTGAAGAGAGCAAAGAGAGTGCTCGAAAGGTTCCAGAGGTAGTGAACCAAGTATTTACCAAAAGATTGAGTGAGGAGAGCTTGGTGAGGTAAGTGGCAGCAGAAGAGATTGCTGTCATAGAGGCTAGTACAACTCGTGGTGAGTAAGAAACTCATGGAGAAGATGAACATGGAGGATCAAAGAAGAGGTTCAGATGAATGCCACAACGATGAGATGACTGCAGAAGTCAGGGAAAGAGAGATTGCAGTAATGAAAGTGCAATTGCAAGTACTAGAGGAATGGTTGCAAGAGCAAGAAGATCATAATAGAAAGTGTCTCTTTCCACAGAAGGGAAAGAAAGTGATTTGGCGAAAATTGTAGAGGAGGTTGAGGCAAATTGTGATTGCCTTGTTGAAAAAGGAACTTAGATTTCTTGAGTTAGAGTTGGAATTTGAAGGTTCCACATGCAGATTTGTTCAGAGGGGAGATGGGCAAGCTTTAGAGTTTGTTCAGGAGAGAGAAGAGTTGAATATGAAGGCTATTCAGATTGATGCTAAGATAGCAAGATCTCATAAGGGAATAAAGACAAAGCAAGCAGGAAATGATAAGTACTCTGAAAAAGAAAG